>CM041778.1:91181533-91458782 GCA_023374045.1 Limonium bicolor
CTCAACTTCTTGGTGAGGCTCATAGGAAGAGCCTTGATGAAAATCAACTTCAGAGGGAGGTGGCTCCTTGAAGTTGATTATAGCACTCTCCTCTGATGGCTCGGAGGGAGGCGGCATCTCTCCTCCTCCTCAAGGGTGAGGATGTGTCCATCCTCATCTTCTGGGTGGAGCACAGAGAAGGAGGGGAAATAACGGTAGTTGACTTCAGAGGGAGGAGACTCCATGAAGTCAAGGTGGAAGCGATCCTCTGATGTCTTGTTCAGTGGGGTTTGGATTGACAGATAAGAACCGGTTCTCCATGAGAGTCTCCGATCTTGAGATTAGATCCTCACAAGGAGGCACATATGAAAGGATCCACACCCTTGACAATCAATGTGTTGGTCGTAGGTTTCTCCAGAGGTGTAGCCGTAACAATCTTCTACTTGATCATCAAGACCATCCATCAGAGATAGGTTCCTAAAAAAAAGTAACACAAATTTATACACAAAAGGGGGAATAAAGGAAATGAAAAATATGCACAGAAACTAAACAGATAATAAACAGATAGTTGGACCGAAGTCCCCGGCAGCGGCGCCAAAAACTTGTTGGGCGAAATAGTGGTGAAACTATCTTGCTAACTATGGGCAGTGAACCCAATCATTGTAGTACAACAAGGTCGTATCCACAGGGACTTCGTAACTGTCTAGCTAATTATAAGCTTAGTAAATGTGCAAGAGGATATATACAAAAGTGCATAAATGTAAATTAGGGGTTTTGGGTTTTTGGGTTGTAATTGGAGAAATAAAGAAACAATAAACACTAAACTAACTATCTAGGATAGGTGTAGCCCGGGATGGATATTTGCACCCGTCCTCCCCTTACTACCGATTGTCGAACCTCGAACTCATAGCTAAACCACGTGAACGCTTAATAATTAGCAACCTAATCTAGGCCTACTAATCCTAACCAATTTAATCGAGACTTCTCATTCAGCTAAGCCTCGGGTCAATCGATAGCACTAAGCTCAAGTTCCACTAAGGTTGCAATTTAGTCTAATCTCAAAATCATCGAAATCAGAGCACACCGTTTTAGTCTCTAACAGTTTAGGTTTCTATCTCAGAATATCATTTTGATAGAATCCCACAATAATGCTAAACTAATCGGTAGGCCAAACCAACCAATTTAACACATAATTGATAATTTGGGTAAAACCCTAAACTAATCCTCAAATCATGAGCAACAAGTTTAAGAATCATAAATACCCAATAATCATCTTCATTAAGCTCAAGGACTAAAATAAAGCATAAAAGTAAGTTCAAGATTCAACAATGGAGGTTTTAGGGATTTTGGGGCAAAATCCCCATCTCAAGCTACAAGGAAACTACACAACCATTAAAGCACAAAAGAGAGAGAAGGGAGAAGAAATAGCCATGGGAGTTGAGGAAGAGCTTCAATGGAGGTGAGCCTTCTCCTCCTTCTTCTCTTCTTCTTCTTCCTTTCCTTTCTTCTTCTTCTTCCCTCTTTTCTCTTCTTTTCCCGTCGTTTTTGTGTTGTGTCTCCAATACCCCCCTTTCCCTTCCTTTTCTTCTTCTTAAAAACGCAGATCTGGGCAAAATTTTGACCCGTCCGACCCCCCTGGGTCGGACCCGTGGGTCGGACGCGTCCAGGAGCAATTTCGGTGCCAAAAACACATTTTTTTAAAGTCCGTCCGACCCAGCGTCTGACCCAGACTATGGGTCGGACGATTCCAGTAGCTCGGGGACATTCACGTTCTTTTAAAAGTCCTCCGACCACGTCCGACCACGTCCGACCCAGACCTAGGGTCGGACGTTTTCCAGTAGGCGAACTTCGAAATGCTGTATCTTCTTCGTTACAGCTCCGATTTTGGATCCGTTTGCGCCCACGCGTTCCTCTCTTCATCTACTTTACTCCTATCTATGTTATTCCTCCTGTTTAAATAATAAATGTGTAAGCCACCAATAAAACACAAAACTAGAGGAAAACAAGCCAGAGTGGAGAAATGAGCATGAAAAGTGTTGATTAAACATATGAAATACTCCCCTAAAACATGCTCATTTAGACACTCATCAGCTAGCTGGAGGGAAAGATCCTCCGCTTAAGTCAAAGCTTCTCCTTAGGGGCCTTACCTTAGGGGGGACAACCTGTTAGCCGTCCTACTGGGCAGGCACAAGCACTAGCTGAAGGGAAGGAGACATAAGCAGATCGGGAAGATCTGGTAGAGAGGCAGTACTGAAGATAGTAGGTCGGGGGTGAGTCAGGGGACTGGGAAAGAGCTAGGGGGCTGGACTAAAGAAGGTCGTGCTATCGAGTTCTGGACATTGTTGCAAGAGGGAATAATTAGAGAGGGAAAGGGGCGGCAAGAATTGGCAAAGCAGAGAAGGGAGGGAGCCTTTGCCTTCAGGGTACGTCCTGAGCATGGGGGGGGGGGCGGCGGAGCCCGGATAATAGATTAAGAGTGCCAAATAAGATTGCAAGAGGAGCAGGTTACTGGTTCCCATTCATACACGACCTTTTGGAATAAAGTACCACCAGTGGTGCGTATCTTGATATCTATAGTGATGTCTAGATTGAAGTCAACTTCAACAAGTGCTCTAGCAAAGGAGATCCTTGATTTAGTAGTAGTAGATTGATCGGTGTGAAAGGGAGTGCCAAGCTTTGAGAAAATCTTCTTAAGACTTGATTGGGACTAAAGACTAATGGGAAGCCTTGAAAGCATGATGCAAACCGGGATGCGATTAAGGTCCTTAGGGTTGAAAGATATGCTAGGGACAATTTTTTGAGGACCGTAGGGGAGGATATAGAAGCTAGGGGCCCTTGTCAAGCACTTGTTGGAGATCCTTCTCTTTGTTGAATTGGAATAGGAACTAGCCTTCGTCATGGAGAAGAATTTGGGGAGTGGTCACAAATCTCCAGACTCTTTTCACGAATTCATTGACAATAACAAACCTAATTTTTTTTACCACAAATATGTCCCACTGAGGCATTTCTTTAGTAATAAGTCTCAGGAGATATGTCCTTCTTCTCGATAAACATAAAGGGGCTAGCCTTCGTACTTGTAAGGTTAGAGGCCTTACCTGAGTTGTGGGTCCTTGAAGTTATTTTAGCAACCGCAATCCATTCTCTAGTATGACCTTGATCTAGGGCCTTGGGTAGGGGTGGGAAATCACCCTCGGCATGCCTAGTAATAGGAGAGTCAAACTCGTCAAGGAACTCCTGTAACACCATATCAATTGGGGTGCAGAGAGGTCAACAACAAGAATAAGGCCTGGTTCTGACTCGGACACCGCCTTGTCATCAATAAGTTGCTATTAAAATATTGGGCATTATCGGGGACTGCCTGAACACACCCATTAATGTGAAAAGTAACATGCCTCATTCAAGGTCTTAGTGTAGAGACAACAGAGCAACAAACACTCCACTAGGCCCAGATGAACTTTTAGAGGCTCTAGGGACACCGCGATCCCTAGAGAGACCAATAGTGTCGGGACTGCTACGAATAGACCAATCTGCATTACTCAAGTGGGAGCAAGTCCACCCCATATAGTGGACATTTGAACATCAACAATACTATCCAGATGCTCCCTGGCTGATGGACTCATTTCTGTAAACTTCGTGTTGACATTGAGCACTAGGATATTGTCACACACGATAGACATTGGTGTTGCAGAACAAGCACCATTTACTGATGGATCCATATCAACAACTTTTAACTTCACAATAGAGGGGCCACCACTACAACTTGGAACCTAATGAAGCGGATATTGTAACCTCAGGATAGACAGACTCAACAATCAAACCAAACATCAGGCGCAATAGAAGTCATTGAAGCAGATATTGAAACCCTAGGAAAGACTGACTCAGCAATCAAACCCATACCACCAGGCGCAACAGAAGACGTAAAGGTCATCAAGTCAGTATCACCACCAGACACTCCAGTAGGCGAGGAACCTCTAACGAACGACGACCGAAGACTAGCGGGACTTCACCACTAGGGACGGGCGTGACCTCAACACAAGTTGCTAGGACCTAAAAGACGCCCGCTGGAGAGCCTGAATCACCTCCTGAGGTCGAAAGCCCAAAAAACTCCATCATGGAAAGCAACCACCACGCCTGAGACAAAACGGGGAGAATAAGAGATCTGCATCGGCAAGGAAGTAGGAGGAGGGGAGTACAGGGGGTAGCTTTCGTCTCAAATCTTCTTCTACCCGTGGCCACCACAGATCTGGAACAACAACAAGGGGCTATATAGGGGGAGGAAGCACCACCCACAAGGGGCCTCCCCATCAGGTAGGGAGCCCGGCGGTAAATCGGAACATGTGTGGCGGCTCTGGTGGCAAGACGGTGTTGCAGACGGTGGAAGCATACAGACAAGTCAGGGAAGAAGGAAGAAAAAAAAGAGGGGAGAAAATCGCACAGAGGCTAGGGGTTGAATGTGCGTTTGGCACGTTCTTCGCCTAACCAAAAGTAGTAATATTGACAAGATGTGAAGTGACAAAGCATATAGGTATATGGTTATGTTTTAACAAATGTTAAATTTATTTTATGTATGTTTTAATGATACACTAAAATGATACAAAAGTAGGTAGTGTGATTCATGAATTGATAGGTGATATGAGGATTTTGGAATTAATATTGGATTATTATTGTTATGTGATGGATTTCATGTTATGTGGTTGTTATTGTTTCGTGTATTTTAAATCTCATATGGTGAATCACAAACCTTATTAATATGTATAGATATATACATGTAATTAATATAAATTATAAACTTACAATAATATATCAATGGTTTAGTGTTGAACATAAATTTTGGACTTATATTTTACTAATCTTAGTTCCTGAATTTTATACCAGTTTAAATAAGTTTTACATTTTAGACTTATATTTTACAAATAACAACTCTTTGCATGTTATAGTAGTTTAAAACAATGTTAGTAGTATAACTCTAGGCTGGACTAAAAGAATTTACAACGACACAAGCCTCGTCAAGAACAAAGTTATTGGGCGATTGCTGCCCTCTTGAACACGAATAAACCCTAAACCCTAACCTGTGCTTCTGTTCTCAAATTTCCTCTGCCTTTGTTCCCGAAATATGGATATGCTTTCCTTCTCGTATCTTCTCAGATCTAGAATATGGATTTACTAGCTCTTTCTTCCTATGTCTCGAGTGATTCTAAACAACCAAATTTGAAGTGTTTCTAATTGTAAGTCGGGAGAATTGAGATGTATATCTTTCTACCCATGCGAAAGGTGAAATCTGTAGGAAAAATTTTGTTTGATGGTTCAATCTAGCTTTCTCGGTCGCCCAGAATAATGTCGGTCTTGGTTTTGAACTGCCGCGGCTTGGGTGCTGTTGTGGCTGTTCGATGGGTTTTGTGGGTGGTGTTTGCTGCCCAAACACCAACTTTTGTTTTTTCTGTTAGAGACTAAGCTCTCTCTGCTTTGAAATGTGGTCTGTCGCTTGTAAGTTTCGTGGGTTTAGTTGGGTAGCCGGGGATAGTGAAGGTAGAAAGACGGGAGTAGCTTTGTTTTGGAATAGCAGTTTAAATGTTTCTCTTTTTAGTTTTTCAGCGCATCATGTTGATGCCTTTGTTTGGTTTTGGAGGGGCGCAGTGGCGTATAACATGTCTGTATGGTTGGTCTGGTGCGGCTGAGAAATGGAAAACATATCGGTTGTTGCGTTATCTTGGTTCTCAGTGGATTGGGCCTTGGTTAGTCGGTGGTGATTTTAATCAATTTTGCACTCCTCAGAGCATGTGGTCGTGGGTTTCGGCCGGCATCAGCCATGAATGCCTTTCGGGGTTGTCTTATAGATTGTCGCCTCCACGACCTGGGCTTCAAGGGACCTCCTTACACCTTTACGAACAAAGCCATAGCATTATGAATGTCAAATGTCGGTTGGACCGTTTTGGCGTAACAGATTCTTGGTTGGATCTATTTCCACATGCTCAGAATTACCATCTCCGCTGGGGTCGAACTGATCATAAGCCGATTACTCTTGCTCCATCCCTCCACTCGACAGGGGCCCCGCCCTTTTCGGTATGAGAACTGCTGGGCTAAGAATGACCAGTGTCGTACTTTGGTACAATCAATTTGGGCCAGACCTCGGCCTCACGCATCATACACCTCTAAAGTCCAAGACTGTGGACGTGAGCTCCGTCGGTGGGGTAGGCGCCAGATTTGGATTGAGAAACGGGCCTTGTTGAAAGCCCAACAACAACTTGACTCTATTGCCCAAGGTCCCCCGACCACACATAATATGCTATTTTGGAAGTCGTGCACGTCTACTATTGATTCTCTTTCTTTAAGTGAGGAGATTCGACTGCAACAGCGTTCCAGGCAGCAATGGCTTCAGGCAGGGGATCGTAATACTAAATTTTTTAACTCCAGGTTCCGTGCCCGTGCTCGGCAGAATGCCATCTTCACTCTGTCTTCTCCTTCCATGCCAGCTGCTTCCACGTGGCCGGGAGTTGAGCATGTTGCACGCCATTATTTTCATACTCTTTTTACGTCCACCGTTTCTGCATCTGATATGCATCTGCTAGCATGTGTTGAGAATCGTGGTCCTTCTCTTATGTATGATCCTATGGGTGTGCCTTCACATGGGCAGAGGTTGTGGCTGCATACAAGCAGCTTCATCCATCTAAGGCTCCGGGCCCGATGGTATTAATGGGTTTTTTTACGTGAATATTGGCCTACTATAAGCGAAGATTTCATTGCAACAACGTTAGACTTTCTTAATACAGACATCCAGCCTGAGTCAGTCAATCACACTCATATTGCTCTAATCCCCAAAAAAATGGGTGCTACATCAGTCACAGACTTCCGGCCTATCTCTTTGTGCAACACCATTTACAGGGCCATTTCTAAGGTGCTGGTGAATCGCGCTCAGCCTATAATGCCTCATGTCATCTCCGATAACCAGGGGGCTTTTGTGCGTGATCGGCTTATTTCAGATCAGATTCTGATTACTCACGAAATCCTGCATTACATGTGCCGGTCAACAGCCAGGCTTCGGGGCCATTTTGCATATAAGATTGACATGTCAAAGGCCTTTGACAGGGTTGAGTGGTCTTTCATTCTGGACGTCCTCCAGCATATGGGCTTCCATCCTTTCTGGATAAAGACGGTTCGTAAATGCATCACTACACCCACTATGGTTGTCCTTATCAATGGCTTTCCAGGCGACACTTTTCAGCCACATCGGGGTTTACGCCAAGGGGATCCTTTATCCCCCCCTTTTGTTCATCTGTTGTATGGAAGTGCTCACGTCAGCTTTAAATGTGGCGTCCCAGGTTAATCTTTATTCCGGGTTCACCTTTCGTGGCCTCCCTGCGCCTATCAACAACCTCCTCTTTGCTGATGATTGCATCCTTTGTGGGCGGCCACGCCATGTAATGCCCATGCCTTAGTAGATATTCTGGCAGATTTTAAGCAAGCTTCGGGCCAATGTATCAACACTGACAAACTTGTTGTTATGTTTTCTTCTAAGCTCCCACATCACATGTGTGCTAGCGTGGCGCAAATTTTGGGTGGCGTTCGGGTGGTCCGGGATTTGGGCATGTACTTGGGTTTCCGTGTTCAGATGGGCCGTAATCGTACGGCTATTTTTTTCTTATATCAAAGATAGGGTTGCACAGCGCCTTCAGCTATGGTCTCAGGCAGACCGGTTAACTCTGATCAAGGCAGTGTTGCAAGCGATTCCTACGTATGTCATGTCTGTTATTCTTCTTCCTCAGGCTTTACTGCGGGCTGTTAAGAGCATGATTACTAAATTTTGGTGGGGCGGTTCCAATCAGAAGCAAGCTATCCATTGGGTTAGCTGGAAGACCATGTGCCTTCCCTTGCGAGCTGGTGGTTTAGGGTTTCGGGACCTTCGTAGTTTCAATCGGGCCTTACTTGGTAAGCAATTATGGCGTATAATCACTCAGCCATCGTCTCTCCTTTCAGTCTTCTACACGGCCCGTTATTTGCGCGATTCCAGGGTCATGAGCGTCTCTGCTTCTTCTGTTGCTAGCCCCATTTGGAAAGCCCTTCTCAGCATTCGGGACCTAATCTTTGTTGGTGGTCGCAAGCAGCTTGGAAACGCCTGTTCTACTCGCATTAGTGATAACTGGCTCCCTTCCAAAGAAGGAGGGCGGCCTTATCTTTGGTGCCTCCCCCCGTCCTGGCGTCATCGGTCAGTTTTGGATTTGCTTAGCACGCCAACACTTTGGAATGTCCTGTTGCTTACCTCCTTGTTTCTGTAACACCCCTATTCCTAATCCTGTAATAAACGTCGCAAGTTGTAGCAAAATAAATAACGTCGCAGCGGAAAATAAAACTATCTAACCTTGGTGTTACACGCCGTTACTCACCCTTGTGAGTAGCAAGGCATCCTTACTCTTTCCAACTAATATACTCCTCTCGCTATGATGAACCGATACGGAGCACTCTAATTATTATAGACCAAATCCAAAACTAAATGAGCAACTAATTAAATACAACAATTCCAAATTACAGTACATATTAAATCTACAAAGTGTTTATTAAGACATAGCAGCTACCCTGTTCCCCGCACTCCAGCTTGTGTCTTCTTCAGTAACCTGAAATGTTTTGCCCATTGAAGGGCTCAGCAATCGAAATGCTGGTATGCTAAATGTAGTCCTAAGTCATCTAGATTCCTTAAGTCGTTTTAGCCATCTTGATATTAGATTCATTACATAAATTACCGGTTTACAATATTAACAGTAATAACTGTAAGCATTAAACAATCACATAACAGTTCACCTGCAACATCAGTGCATAATAAGCAACAACCAGATAATCAACACCAATAATCCCAAACAATAACCAAACAAGTCACGCGTATTAATTAACTGTACTTGTTAGTAGGTCACATGACCCTTATCCTTTTAAACCAACCACTTAACTTTCCAATTAATTCCACCTCAGGCGTCATGTCAAGACAACCCTTAATAACTCAATAATGGACAGTGTGTCCCCTGGGTTCCAAAGGAACCGTTACCAGCTGACCTTATGGCCCTGGATAATATATTGACCGATCCGGTCGAACCTGTGCACCAACGGTAGTGCCCTCCGCCATCCTCGAATGTGGCTGATGGATTCCCTTGAGTGACTCCCCATTGAAGTCTCTCGTAGTGATCACGATGCGCAACCAGAAAGTCGAAACAGTCTGGATTCCTCTCTTTATAAGTTAGCCCTTTTGTCAGTTGTATAATAACCAATACTTGAATTAAGACCATAATAGTTGACCATCAGTTAGGTTCAATAATACCAAAAGGTCAGTTAGTCTTGTTCTAGTTTAGATGTATAAACTTTTAGTCATAAGACGTTCGTGTATAAGTAAAACGCAACAGTGTTGAGCAATACAGTATACAAAATAATATACATAAAATCACAGATATCGCTCTTAACAATTAAACACACACGTCTGGACCTTAGGAAAATCCTTAGGACATTCAGACCACATAATTAACATATCTTTCACCGAAGTAAATGCTAGTGTAAATTTTCTCACGCTTATCTCGTTCCCTCAGTGACTCTAAGATCTGGAAAGTATACAATACCTTAATTAATCTCTTGATCTTATTCCCGAATAAATTCTAATTCCCGTTTTAACCCTTTAAGCATTAATTTATTATTATTACTTGGGTTTTTTTATTTACTTTCTGGATCAGTTAATTCCAACTGTTTAACTCATGCCATTATCACATGTGTTGATAATCTCCCTTTTAGGATTTTATTTCCAAAACCTTTATTATTTAATTTAAAGGTTATAATTTACCTTGTACCGATATTTGTACATGTTTAGTACCTTTAGATTTTATATAACAATATGATTTATTATCATTCCATTTTATCTAACCATAAAACCCCCTTAACTCCTTGAATTATGATTTTTGGTCATCTGTTTGACTAGACCAATGAAATTTGAATCTATTTATTCATACAATTTACCATACCTCACATATTCACTTAAACTTAGTGAATTATAATTCCTACTATTTCCTTACTAGCTTCATTATTTGTGAAGTTTATATTTGTACTTTTACGATTCTAACTTGATACCGGCATAAATATTTATTACGTTTCCAACATACTATTTCCATCCTAATATCATATGTTATGATATTTTTACCCTCATTCAATTCTAACCTATAGTTTCAACAACTTATTTATTTCCCCAATAATTTATTTATTTTCACCTAAGCCTAATTAATATATATTTGTTCATAAGGACATCCTTAAAGTTTGTAATTACTTATAAACCTAAATTTTGATGTTATACACCAAAATAAATTGTTTAAATTCGTAATTAATTTTACCTAATTATTTCCAAGTGCTAAAAACTTATTTTAACACTATTTATTTTCTGAAACTTCATGTAATACCTTATATATTTCGGTAATTGTAAATCTCCCCCTTATAACAATAGTTTTGACATTTAAACTCATTAAATACTTAGGTAAGTTAGTTAAATGTACTAACATAATTTTTATAACATCATACGGTTAATATAACCCCAAATTACTATACATATATTCGGCCATATATTAGATGTACTACTTAATTTGCTTACGTACTTAATTAAATATAATTACATATAAGTAAACTTACTTGTTATAAGCTTCCAAAATTCTTCTTGAGCTCCAACCTTCTCGGCAACTCATTAACATAAGTTTAATTAGATTTTTGTTCTAATTCAAAGGTTGAACATGGTTAATCAACTCTTAGTTATTTATAAAATTACTTACCCTTCCAAAGATGATTTTTTTCTCACTGGTTTCTTCTCTTCATGCCATGATTTGGTTGGATAATTTGGACACCCATTCGGCAATGATAATACCAAGAGAAGAGAATTAAGTTTAGACTTTTTTTGTGTTAAATAAAATGAGGAATATTAAAGCTTCAAAACAAGCTTTTAAGGACATGGTTTACCTTTTGATAAATTTGGAATTTTGGAGGATTAATCTCGGTCACACAAAGCCTTGGAAGAAACTTCATTTTTCATGTGAAAAGATGAAGAAAATTGATGTAAGAATTTATAGATTTTCGGACATATAATTACCTTAGGAGATTAATGAAGTTTGGAGCTTGTTAATTACCTTAATGTATGTAGAACTTCTCCCTTGCCCCAAGATTTATGATTGCCGAAATTTTTACCCTACAAGCATTGGAAAACTTTGTTTTAGTCAAGGAGATTAGATGATTGAAGTGGTTTTGAACTTGTGTTTAAGAATATGTGAGAATTTTTGTGTTTTGGAGCTTTAATGGTCTTTCACCATTAATGAGTTCTTGAAGAACTCATTGAGAGCTTGAAGAACATGACAATGAAGGATGAAGAAGGAAGAAGAAATCAGAGAGAGGAGGGGATGCTTACCGTAAGTGTTGTGAGGAAAATGGAAGGATTTCTCTTTGTTTTAAGTAATGGCAATTAGTCATGCCTAGTTAATTTATGAATTTATTTTGTGTCATTCATTCTCATTGTCAACCGGCCATTCCCTCCCCATTTTGATGATTGATTGGCTTTCGAATTAATTATGTAGAGTGGGGGCATTTACAACTTAGTTTAATCCATATGATGATTGTATAATGCAGATTCTCACCAACCTTCCTCCTCTTCCAACAAGTGTTGCCCGTTCTTGCTTTGTCATTATGCATTCGGTTTGATTGATTACCCAGAGGGGGGAACATTAGTGGATGATAATTTAATGAACATTAGTTAGTGGGTTGATTAGGTGCAGCCATAGTTTATTAGCTATTGTACCTACCACATGACATGTTACACGGTAATGCTCCACATCTAAATTATATTGCCGGTAACTTTATTGTCATTAGGGAAGATTTGTTTTTTTATTATTATTATAACGTTAATATACTGATAGTAGTTAGGTGTTTACTTACTCCTTGTCCATTCATTCCCCATGGTGTTCACGGCTGATCACATGAGTGCAGCATATTTAATCTTGTTTCATTGTAGTCTTGTAACATTTATGGTAATGTGTTGAATGATCCATCCAGATTTTTGTGTCGGCAACTTTGATCAAGATAAGGTGATTAGCTTTTGTGAATTGGTAGTATAATGGACATTAAATTAACTTATTTATTTGTAATCATTCCTTCATGAATGTTCCCACGCGAGTAATTATACCAATACATCACTCAGTTGTCGGCAATGTATCTAGTATAGGATGATTAGTTTTTTGATGAATTATGTTATTAGTGGAATAGGTTACACCACGTAAATTTTACACGGCAATTCCATGTTGGTGCACGTAAATAACATTCCAGCACACAATAGTTTTGCCGGCAATTCTTGCTGAATTAAGATGATTAGTTACTTAAATAATCTTGCTTAATTATAGTTTTAATTGTACAGGTTAGGTATTTGGTTAAATAAATTAATTAGGTAAGTGCATTGGGGTAAATATTCCCCCCCATTTTACATGATAAAATCGGTAATTACTGCACTTATTCCCAGATTTATTTTACCTCTTTTGATGTTACATAATGTTTAATGAGTTATCCATAACACCTTTCCCGGTCGTTTCGTGCTTTAAAAGTGGACGCACGTTAAAATGACTGTTTTAAGTAAAACTTTCGGGTCTTTATATTTAATTTTGCGTAATGAATTTTATGATCTTATGTAAGGGTTATTGAACCTCTGTAGATCATGTATTAAGGTTGCACAAGTCTTTTGTTGCGTTTAAAGACTTGTTAAAAGACTCGTTTATTTAAACGCTCGTATTCGTCCGTTATTTTATGAATACTTGTATTTGTGGGTGAATGCTATGGATCTAATGTTCATCTAGTATTTCCTTATGTTTACTACTATTATTAGGCTTATTAGCCTTTTAATTTGATGTTTAAAACGTTAACGCATGTTTAATCGGTTTAAAACCCTGAAATGCGTTTTCGGGAATTTAGGGGTATTTCATATATCATTTGATAATGTTTGACAAGGAGTTAAGGACTTAAAAGTCCATATTACACAATTTTAAGTAATTTTATGTAAATTGCAACCTTGGGCAGAATGGGTACTTACGTGGCCGTGTATAAATGTTTTGTATTGGCTATTTATGGTCATTTAAAGTTTATGTTATGGTTTTTACATCAGCCAAATGTTTAGGCTTGCTTTTTGAGCTTTATGGCACTTTTTATGCTTAAGATAAGAGCATAAGTTATAGTTTGATTATGTTTTGGGTGATGTTCTGATGATTTAAGTATACCATGCGTGGTTTGGGTACACTTAAAAAGGTTGTATGGCATTAGAAAGTGTTTGGATGGATTTAAGTAGACCTGGCAATTTGGGTTGATGGGTCGGGTTGATACAACCTTAACTTAACCCATTTAAAGTATCATCAACCCAACCCAACCCAAAATGAATGGGTCAGAAAATCATGACCCTAACCCAACCCATTTAAAATCCTTCAACCCTAACCCAGCCCACCCAACCCATTTTTTAAGCATACAATAATTTAGATGGATTAGGAGTAGAAATTAATAAAAAAAGTCAAAAACATGCAGTGCTAGCTAGCACAGTAATTAGGATGAAACAAGAGGAAGAGAAGTCATCTTGCTTGATCGACCCAACTTTAAATGAATCCATGTTATGCGAAGAATCTAAAGTACTGCACCAATTTCCCATGAATAGAGTAACTATATTTTTATCAATTTGAGCCTAAAGCTTTACCAATTGAGGAGGAATCCTATCTAGATATGCACATGATCCTAGTGCCCTTAGTAAAAAGGGGAACGAAAATGAAAATCTCCATTATGCATTAGAGAAGTATACTAAAGACAAATCTTCTAAAGTTAGAAATAATTTATAAACTGAGAGCTCAAAGCCTTAAACTATGACTGATAGTCTTAAAATATCTACACCTGTTTAAACTGAGTGCTCATACTTGAGAAAAGTATAATCAAAATCACTTAATCGTTACCAACAGTTGAGAGACGTTTATGCAGCACGCTATCCGTATTGTTGGCTTCATAATTCATTAAGAGTTCTACAATTTTCTACTTACAAAAAATATATGTCACCTACTTTTGTTCACCCTTCTAGATAAACTAACCATACCTATGTTCTCAAGAACGTAAGGGCAGTGAAAATAAGAAAAACAAACCTTAGGCAGAGATGAAGAGCGACATAGACATGAACAACGACGTAGAGAAGAAAAATGGATGCGAGTCTACAAGACGAGAGCATTAGGGTTTTCAACATTATGTTAAGGTCTGGTTGGGCCCTTTGTTTGATATGCAGCTGGTTGAGCCGTCTGTCTAGTTAAGATTGTGTGATATTATTAAAGGTTGGATAGTTCAACTGCACTTGGGCTTAACGCTTAGGTATAGTTTGATATGAAAATAATATATATATATATATATGTGAATTAATATTTTTATTTTTTATTATTAACAAATATATTTTCAGGTTTTCGGTTGGGTCATGGGTTTAGATCGATACCCTAACCCAACCCATAAAATTAGCTTATTATCCGAACCTAACCCAAAAAATAGATGGGTCAATAATCAAGACCCTAACCCACAAAAGTATGGGTAGGGTTCGGGGGTTGGGTTTCGGGTTGGGTCAAAATTGCCAGCTCTAGATTTAAGGGCAAAAAGGTAATTTAAATGAACTTAGGAGTAATTTAATGTAATGAAGGTGTATAACCAATGGTTGAGCTAAATAGGATAATGAAATAAATTTGGGAGTGTATTTTATAAAAAAACTCTAGAAAATATTTGGGGTCAAATTGTAATTTTTGAAAAGTTGTGGTCAAAGCCGAGATTAAGGTCAACCCTAGGTGGAATTTGGGACTTTGACCAAGTTAGTAAAAAGGAAAGATTTAATTGGAATTTTGGAGGAAATTAAGAGTTATTTGTAAAATAAGAAAAGTTTGGGGTAAAGTGTAAATATTGAAAAATTATGTGTCAAGGCAGATTGTTGGTCAATTTAGGAGGAAAAGTTGATGGTTTGACCAATTAAAAGGAATTGGGGATAGAAATGTAAATTAAGGAAAGATTGGTAGTTGTTTGTAAGATTAAGAAAGTATAAAGGGTCAAAATGCAATTTTACAACAGATAGGGGTGACAATCAGAACAGACCACATGGGGTCTGTTCGTAAATTATTGGACATTTTAGGTTAGAGTTTGGAATCAAATTAAGAGATTTTAAGAAATGTGGATTAAGGATGAAATTATAAGTTTGTAAAAGTTTGCGGGCCACTTTGTAATTTAAGGAAAAGGTGGTGAATGTCATGGAATGACATTATGGCCCATTCGGTAATATTAAAAAGATTTGGGTTAGAACTTGGAATGAAATAAATGAGGAGTTAGGTTTATAATATATGGGTTGTAATGTCATTGTAATGTAAGATAAATGTGGGCAAAAGTGAAATATTGGGAAATTAAGGTGTACGCCGAGAATTATAAGGAGTTAGAAATGTATTTTAGCATAAGGTAGGATATTACATGATATAGCATTAAGAATATGGTATTAATGTTAGTATGTGAAATTTAGCACAATTAAGGTGATTAGTGCTCACATGAAATAATGAGAGTTAGGATTTATAAAAGGAATTCTATAATTCATATGGAAGTATATGAATATTTGGAGTTTGGTGGATTATAATATGGTTGAAGAATCGTATTAAGCTAAAAGTGTAGTTTATTGTAAGGTGGGGAATCACATTGCATAACCTTAAGCATAAGGACTTAGTGTCATAACATGTAAGGATTAAATAAATAATAGGATTATATAATTCAAAGAATTATATTATGGAATATATAGTAATGTTAACTAGTATACATTGACTAAGTCAGCCACATTGACCAAAGAGGGTCAAGTTGACCAACTTATAATTTAGTGGAATTTTAAAGGCCAAGGTATACAAATTTAAAGGTCAACTATATTAAATATCATATAGTAACAAAGACTATATGAATATGTATATATATATACTCAAAGATAAAAGAGATGAAATGTGAGCATTCAATCACGTTGTAACATAATATAACATGTTAGTTACTAACATGCTCAATGATTTCAATGACTAATCCCGAAACCGATTAATAACCCGACTAATGACGACTGACCAATCACGCGGTGAACATACGGGGGATTAGCAGTTACTCGGGATACTGGGTTATTTAATTATTGTATATTAATACTTAGCGTATATGTATGTATATTCCAGAGCTGAGTATATAGAGAACAGACACTGGATTCGGACATCTGCTCTCTCTCTTCGTCATGTGTACAGTATGTTATTGTGTGGTCTGAACATCCTGAGTATTTCCTTGGGTTCGGACATGTTTGTATGTTGTTGATAAGAGTGATATGTGTGTTATATGTGTGTGATTATATCATTTAATTGCTAAACAATCTCGCGTTATTAACTGTGTGCGAACGTCTTTCGGATTAAAGTAATACCGATTGCAACTCGACTTAAGTTACGAAGATTGGGAAAGATCATTACTTATGAAAGTTCAATGAAATATCATATTATTCATAATCAACCTAAGTGGATAACTTAGGAAAGGGATTTGGTGGTACCAGTCTCTAGAGCACATGTATTTGAACATGAAAATGACCTAGATGACTTCTAGGTATTATGTAAGATCTAAATGACAACTATATGATTATATATTCACTATAGCCTAAGAGTAGGTCTTAGGTGAAATGATTAAGTTACTTAATCACATGGTGAAAATTGGTATATGAGGAGAAACCCAGGGTAGTCTCGGACTACCTGGTTGCTCAGAGTGATCACTAGAGATGGACTACCGAATCGGGTCCATTCTTGGAAATCCGGCGAGCCACAATTAATCGTTGGTCAGAAGGCACTGTTCGGTGCATGACGTCGGCCACTTAAGACACCTTTATTAGGCAATGAGTTAAATTCAGAGATCTTCAGATCGTTGGTCGGTAGACACCGTTGTTGGTGCACACAGGACGACTGTCCAATTGAATAAGTTGTATGAATTATAAATAGGTTGTCCTGACATGACGCCCGACATGAGTTTAAGAGTAAAGTAAAACGAATGAGATTACGAGTATTAGTTATACCTTAGTATGAGACTTAAATAACCCTCATAAACATGGATAACAACAATGGGCCCTGAAGGCCGAGTGACGAGAACTGTTTACAAGAAAACGACTCTCGCACCATTATCTATTTACTCGTTATTGTTTTGATGATGTGAATGATTTATTGTGGAATTATGTGGTTATTTTGGATGAACTGTTGAGTGTTTAATTATAACATTTACTGTTTTATCATATGATTGTAAAATGGAATGGCATGTAAATGAACCACATGTTAAGACGGCTAATTCTTAAGGAGTCTAAAGGATTCTAGGATTACACTTTAGCATATTCAGCGGTTGTGTTGAGCCTTTATGGAAAACATATTACAGGTCTATGATCGAAGACCGAAGCCGGAGTGTGAGATACTTTTGGGTAGTTAGCTATAACTACTTATGGATTATACTGTTGTATTAAACTTTCAGATATATGATTGATGTATAAGTAAGTGATATGGTTTAGATTGCTTACGTCTTGTGGATTTAAGTTGTATATTGTGTTAGACTATCTCTTGTTCATCACAACGTTGTTGGATGTTGTATGGATGAAATGGAAGGTGAGTAACAGCGGTAGCACCCGAGTCAGTAATATATTATGTTTCTTCCGCTATATTGTTGTATTAAGTTTGGGTGGATTGTAAAAAGTATGTGGTTAAGATTGAATTATGAATCTGGGGTGTTACAATAAGTCTATATGGCCAGAAAGATCCGCCCAACGATTGAGATTATCCCGCGTTGGGTCAGCAGAAGCAACCGCATCGAGCTCGGCCTTTGTAGTACGTTGTTCATTCTCCTCCATGCGCACCTTGTTTGCTCCCCTCAGGGCGGCTATAAGGGTGTCCAACATGTTCCACCGAACAGGGCCCCAAATTTTGGGGCCCCATATTAGATCCCGACATTCTTGGTCATCTACCCCACAATGTTCAAACCAAAACGAACGAGGACCCCAAAAACTTGTTGGGAAAAAACTACACTATAATTAATATAGAATTATAACAAACTAATAGGCAAGTGTACCTATTCGTAGTAGTAAAACAAGTGTCGTATCCACAAGGAGATTGTTCAATTATCCTAGTTTAGGTAGTTATTAAAAAACTGTAAAAAGGGGGTTTAGCCGGAGGCAAGCTTGATTTGTTTTAGAGAAAATATTAAGCAGATTAGAAACTGAGTGCAGATGAATTAAATGGAACTCCGGGTTCAGGTTTTATATAATCTGATTAATTATGCTATCTCTACCGGTTTAATTTATTAGTTTGGCAAAATTCCTGTTATTATCCTAAGGACTAAGTCATAGACCCTTAAGAACTCGTTTACCAGAAAATGCTCGGTCTAATCAAGGTTCGAGCAATACTATGTAAACGGACGTTAAATTCGAGGAATTATAATTGCATCTGTAAATACTAACTTATTAAATCATAATAAGTTTTCTCCAGATTTACGGCTTAATTAACCTGTCTATTTATCACCTGGTCTGATCAAAATAGACTTAGGAAAGCATTTTAATAAATTCATGTAATTTATTAAAATGGTGAGAGAAAACCTTTAAGCGTAACAAACTGTATTTATTTTAACCGGTAGAAATATTGATTACATAATTAAACAAACCATAATTTAAACCCTCGCCCGGAGTATATCCTCTTAGCCCGACATATTTAAGACAGAATAAGAAGTAGAGGAATACATCTGAAAAGATGTTTATTTCCGCTCCGCTATCTTATCTGCTAATATTTTTGACAGAGGTTGGACAGGATAACGGTATGAAGTGGAATGATTTATGGGATGAGATGTAGTATGGAATTTATGTGGATAATATATGAGATGTATGATTTTTGGAGAGTTTTATGGTATTTTTATGGAAAAAATGGCATGAGTTTGAGGTGGAATGAGATATGATTTAATGAGGTTTGGAGGTGTATTTATAGAGAAATATAGGGTAAAAGAGGTGGTAAGGCGGTGGTAATTGCGTGTGAAGAGATAAGGCTTTATCTCTTCACGGCTCCTTTCTAGCTGTCAAAATAGCAGTGTCCGGACCAGTTGGTCCGGACGAGGTCGATGCGCGCGGAGCGCGCGTCCGAATCAGTACGTCCGGACTGTGGTTCGGACGGAAATTGTTTTGCCTCTAAAATCTTCGTTTGAGCTCCGATTTGATCCCCGTTTTCGCCTACGCGCTCGTCTCTTTGTGTACTTTGCTCCTAGCTTGGTTTCCTCATGTTTAACCAATAAATTTGTGAGATAATCAATAAAACTAAACTAGAGGAAAAACATATGATAAGTGAGAAATGAGTAGAAAAGTGCTGATATAAAATATGAAATACACCCATAAAACATGCTCATTTAGACACTTATCACACCCCCACACTTACCTTTTGCTTGTCCTCAAGCAAAACCATGTACCCAAGTAAGTAGGGAACGCTCAATATTAACAAATACTATTATGAAGGGTAGGATAAAGAAGTCAATAGTACATGATCTTAAACTTTTTAGAGGAGTGTGATCCATCACCTATTGGTGGCATAGGTGTACTCAGGGCAAAAATAAAAATTAGAGTTTCGGGGTATGATCCGGAGTACTTCAATGCTTCTTTTGTTTTTTGACTTTGAGAACTTTTACCATGGCCAACTTCTCTCAAGAATGGGCATTTTGAGGAGAAAACAAAAGGAGAAATAAAATTATGCATTTGTTTCACTTTTGCATAAGAGAAGATAATAAGTAGGCATTAAGCCTTCGTATTTAAGAACACTCAACTCTCTCTGTTGGTTACCAATGGTGTCTCACAAGTCCCTTATTTATTTTATTTTTTCCTTTTTGACAGAGAAGCACCCCTTAGCAATCCCTAAGAAAGAAGACAGAAAGAACCCCTGAGTAATAAAAATCCATTCATTTTAGATCATTTGGTCACACCGCATAAAAAAATGCTCCTCAAAAGTAATCAAAATTTTAAAATTTTTGAATTTGTACCATTTATGCCACTTATCCTACAATTCATAACAATATTTATTCTTAAAGAGAACAACCCACAAATAAAAGGGTACATGATATTGAATTTGAACAAACACAGGATAAGCAGAGAGATTAAGCATTTTAGCATAAAATGTCACCGAAAAGGGCACACTCCCCCACACCTAAATTGAACAACGTCCTCATTGTTCACCAGAAAAACAAGGGAAAGTTTCAGAAGACCGTTTCGGTAAGTAAAATTAGAGAGAACACAAAGCTCATGTATAATCATTTAAGCACATAAAACTCTCCTCTGCAGATTTTATTTAAATAAAAAGCATAATTAAAGAAACTGGTACTCCCCTGAGATTATTTTTGCTAGCGTTATAGGAGTTCCCCCACACTTGAGCTTCAGCCTCAAGAAGCGTAGCTTGGTTGCGGTGTAAACATGAAATTGCACCTGCATAAGACACTAGAAGCAACCAAACTACAAACGGGGTTAAGAGTTAGCAAAAACAAAATTTAAAGGGAACCTGAAAATTAAAAGAGCATAAAAGCATATAAAAGATAAGTTCGTCCGGGTTGCCTCCCGGAAAGCTGCCCTTCTTTAACGTCTTTGGCTAGACGCTTTGTCGTTAGATCGATCCTGGGGGGTGGTTATGAGGAGGAGATCTAAAGCATGACTCGATGGTGTTTTTGAGAGTCCACCTGGATGCATGTTTTCTTTTCTTATCCCGCTCTTCGTCCGGGATTGGTGGTGGTATCTCTGTAATAGACATGCCGTCTGGAAGGGTGATAAACAGAAGTGGGGATGATGGTGATTGAGTGTCCCGCACAAACTTGAGATGCTTAGATTTGTTATCTGGAGATCTTCCTGATGCAAACTCCAGCTTTTCGTTATAAGCTTGAAGGGTGATCTTCCCCTGGGCTACCCAAATGTGCACATCGGCTGTGGCAAGGAATGGTCGTCCAAGGATGAGAGGTGTAGTGGAGAAGTTGGCCATTCTTGAGAGAAGTTGGCCATGGTAAAGTTCTCAAAGTCACCCAAAAACAAAAAAGCATGAAGTACTCCGGATCATACCCCGAAACTCTAATTTTTATTTTTGCCCTGAGTACACCTATGCCACCAATAGGTGATGGATCACACTCCTCTAAAAAGTTTAAGATCATGTACTATTGACTTCTTTATCCTACCCTTCATAATAGTATTTGTTAATATTGAGCGTTCCCTACTTACTTGGGTACATGGTTTTGCTTGAGGACAAGCAAAAGGTAAGTGTGGGGGTGTGATAAGTGTCTAAATGAGCATGTTTTATGGGTGTATTTCATATTTTATATCAGCACTTTTCTACTCATTTCTCACTTATCATATGTTTTTCCTCTAGTTTATGTTTTATTGATTATCTCACAAATTTATTGGTTAAACATGAGGAAAACCAAGCTAGGAGCAAAGTACACAAAGAGACGAGCGCGTAGGCGAAAACGGGGATCAAATCGGAGCTCAAACGAAGATTTTAGAGGCAAAACAATTTCCGTCCGAACCACAGTCCGGACGTACTGATTCGGACGCGCGCTCCGCGCGCATCGACCTCGTCCGGACCAACTGGTCCGGACACTGGTCCGGACACTGCTATTTTGACAGCTAGAAAGGAGCCGTGTGAAGAGATAAAAGCCTTATCTCTTCACACGCAATTACCCCGCCTTACCACCTCTTTTACCCTATATTTCTATAAATACACCTCCAAACCTCCATTAATCATATCTCATTCCACCTCAAACTCATGCCATTTTCTTTCCATAAAAAACCATAAACTCTCCAAAAATCATATCTCATCCATATATTATCCACATAAATTCCATACTACATCTCATCCCATAAATCATTCCACTTCATACCGTTATCCTGTCCAACCTCTGTCAAAAATATTAGCAGATAAGATAGCGGAGCGGAAATAAACATCTTTTCAGATGTATTCCTCTACTTCTTATTCTGTCTTAAATATGTCGGGCTAAGAGGATATACTCCGGGCGAGGGTTTAAATTATGGTTTGTTTAATTATGTAATCAATATTTCTACCGGTTAAAATAAATACAGTTTGTTACGCTTAAAGGTTTTCTCTCACCATTTTAATAAATTACATGAATTTATTAAAATGCTTTCCTAAGTCTATTTTGATCAGACCAGGTGATAAATAGACAGGTTAATTAAGCCGTAAATCTGGAGAAAACTTATTATGATTTAATAAGTTAGTATTTACAGATGCAATTATAATTCCTCGAATTTAACGTCCGTTTACATAGTATTGCTCGAACCTTGATTAGACCGAGCATTTTCTGGTAAACGAGTTCTTAGGGTCTATGACTTAGTCCTTAGGATAATAACAGGAATTTTGCCAAACTAATAAATTAAACCGGTAGAGATAGCATAATTAATCAGATTATATAAAACCTGAACCCGGAGTTCCATTTAATTCATCTGCACTCAGTTTTCTAATCTGCTTAATATTTTCTCTAAAAACAAATCAAGCTTGCCTCCGGCTAAACCCCCTTTTTACAGTTTTTTAATAACTACCTAAACTAGGATAATTGAACAATCTCCTTGTGGATACGACACTTGTTTTACTACTACGAATAGGTACACTTGCCTATTAGTTTGTTATAATTCTATATTAATTATAGTGTAGTTTATTCCCAACAAGATGTTCTGCAAGTTGATTGAATTTACCTTCGATTTTCTGGTTGAAGGCTTCTTGTGCAGAAAGCTGGTTCTGAGTTATGGACATGAATCCTTTCATCATCTCTTTGAGTTCTGCATTTGGATCAGAAGAGGATGAAGATGGTTGTTGTTGTTGTTGTTGGCTGAAACCTGGAGGGGCACCTAGTGCTCTGTAACCCATATTAGAGTTTGGTTGGGGTCGGTTCCCCTGATAGGCATTGGAATTGTTGTTCTGCCCTCCTTGGTTCTGATCATTATTCTTCCATGAGAAATTCGGGTGATTTCTCCATGGATAGTTGTTGTTGATGTTATTATTGTAGGAATTACCAGGGCGGTTTCCTATGAATTGTACTTCCTCGTACTGGCCTTTGCCTTCGCACTGATGGGTTTCATGAGGACCAGCGCATATGACACATCGTTCTGTAGGTGGAACTGGTGGTGAACTTGTAGGTGGAGAAGCTATTGTTTTTACAATTTCGTTCTGTGATGTCGTTAGCTTTTCCACCAATTTTGCAAGGGACGAGATCTGAGCCGATAAATGATCTGTAGGCTCAACATGGAGTAGGCCTGCTGCTCGTGGCGTTCTTCCCTTGGATCTCGTCCACTGTCTCGTATTGCTCGTCATAGTTTCTAGAAGGTCCATTCCTTCTTTAGGAGATTTCATCATGAAACTTCCTCCTGCAGAGGAATTGACGAGTAGTCGGTTCCCATCATCTAGACCGTTGAAGAATGACAGGCAGAGGGATTGATCGTCAAGACCATGGTGGGAACATTTCATTAGCATATCCTTGAATCTGTCCCATGCGTCGTACAACGTTTCCTCGGCTCTGACAGAAAGTATTGATTTCACCGATCAATTGCCTCGTTCTACTGGTTGGGTAGTATTTGACAAGGAATTTCTGGGCCATTTGTAGCCATGTGGTGATTGATCGGGAGGGAAGGCTTCGATACCACCTGTTTGCTGAATCCGATAATGAGTGAGGAAAAAGTTGTAGTCGAATCCTTTCTTTGACGTTGCCGGTCTGACCAAAGGAATTGCAAAAGTCTAGGAAGAGACTCAGATGATTTGGGGCTTCATCTGGGTTCGCTCCACTAAACTTGCCTAGATCCCGGACGACGGTGATGTAGTGGGTTTTGAAAGCCCATCGTCCGGTTTCTAGCGGTGTTAGTTCGGGGAGAACTATGGCTGATGCTCTTCCTTCGGTATCCGGTTGGTGGTAATCAGATAGAGCATGATGTTCTGGTTGAATTGCATGGTCCATTTCATTTATAACTTGGTTATGGTCGTCTGCCATGTCTTGGTTTCTCAGGTGTCTTCGTGCGTTTAATAAAGTTCGCTCGGGTTCCGGGCTCGGACTGATTGGTGGAGAACCTCGGGTTCGAGTGTTTGGCATGCACAGAAGATGACTTGCGGTTTGTCAGAAACTGCAAAAGTAGTTAGTAAAATAGAATAAGAAAGGCAGAGATATTGGTTAGTCTGATAAACAACACTGATATATTTTTTTCTTCTTTTTTTTAACAAGAGTAATATGACAGAAAATAAGTTAGTATACTGGGGAAATGAAAAGTTAAGGACAATGGAACGAAAAGTTAAGGACAATGGAAAGAAATGTTAAGGACAATGGAACGAAAAGTTAAGGACAATGGAAAGAAATGTTAAGGACAATGGAACGAAATAACAGGAAATTTTAAGTTAGTAGTTAATATACTGGAAATTTGAAGTTAATAAATACTGTACAGAAAATTAAGGACAATGGAAAGAAATGACAATGGAACGAAATAACAATGGAACGAAATGACAATAATATTAAGATGTTAGAAGTCCGAAGTCCAAAGTTAGATGTCCAAGTCAGATTAGTAGTCCGATGTCCAAAGTTAGATTATTAACAAGATAATATTAACAGATTATTATAATAAAACAGGTGAACTACCGGAAACTAGGGAAATTGATGGAATCAATCTCCCCGGCAACGGCGCCAAAAACTTGTTGGGATAAAACTACACTATAATTAATATAGAATTATAACAAACTAATAGGCAAGTGTACCTATTCGTAGTATAAAACAAGTGTCGTATCCACAAGGAGATTGTTCAATTATCCTAGTTTAGGTAGTTATTAAAAAACTGTAAAAAGGGGGTTTAGCCGGAGGCAAGCTTGATTTGTTTAGAGAAAATATTAAGCAGATTAGAAAACTGAGTGCAGATGAATAAATGGAACTCCGGGTTCAGGTTTTATATAATCTGATTAATTATGCTATCTCTACCGGTTTAATTTATTAGTTTGGCAAAATTCCTGTTATTATCCTAAGGACTAAGTCATAGACCCTTAAGAACTCGTTTACCAGAAAATGCTCGGTCTAATCAAGGTTCGAGCAATACTATGTAAACGGACGTTAAATTCGAGGAATTATAATTGCATCTGTAAATACTAACTTATTAAATCATAATAGTTTTCTCCAGATTTACGGCTTAATTAACCTGTCTATTATCACCTGGTTGATCAAAATAGACTTAGGAAAGCATTTTAATAAATTCATGTAATTATTAAAATGGTGAGAGAAAACCTTTAAGCGTAACAAACTGTATTTTTTTAACCGGTAGAAATATTGATTACATAATTAAACAAACCATAATTTAAACCCTCGCCCGGAGTATATCCTCTTAGCCCGACATATTTAAGACAGAATAAGAAGTAGAGGAATACATCTGAAAAGATGTTTATTTCCGCTCCGCTATCTTATCTGCTAATATTTTTGACAGAGGTTGGACAGGATAACGGTATGAAGTGGAATGATTTATGGGATGAGATGTAGTATGGAATTTATGTGGATAATATATGGATGAGATGTATGATTTTTGGAGAGTTTTATGGTATTTTTATGGAAAGAAAATGGCATGAGTTTGAGGTGGAATGAGATATGATTTAATGGAGGTTTGGAGGTGTATTTATAGAGAAATATAGGGTAAAAGAGGGGTAAGGCGGTGGTAATTGCGTGTGAAGAGATAAGGCTTTTATCTCTTCACACGGCTCCTTTCTAGCTGTCAAAATAGCAGTGTCCGGACCAGTGTCCGGACCAGTTGGTCGACGAGGTCGATGCGCGCGGAGCGCGCGTCCGAATCAGTACGTCCGGACTGTGGTTCGGACGGAAATTGTTTTGCCTCTAAAATCTTCGTTTGAGCTCCGATTTGATCCCCGTTTTCGCCTACGCGCTCGTCTCTTTGTGTACTTTGCTCCTAGCTTGGTTTTCCTCATGTTTAACCAATAAATTTGTGAGATAATCATAAAACATAAACTAGAGGAAAAACATATGATAAGTGAGAAATGAGTAGAAAAGTGCTGATATAAAATATGAAATACACCCATAAAACATGCTCATTTAGACACTTATCACACCCCGACGTAAAGCAGGCTGGAAAACTAACTTTAAAGGACGATGGTCAGAGCGTCCCCATTGCAAATGATAATTGACAACATTCGGGTACATAGTAAGCCATTCTTCATTACTCATAAACCAGTCTAAACGACTTTTAAAATTACATAATCTAGACCTCCTATTACTATAGGTGTACATACTACCCACAAAACCAAGGTCTTCCATATTACAATCATGCATGCATTGATTAAAAGCTACTACACTACCACGAGATCTAACACCTCACCCATGAGACTTCCGAGCAGATAGAACTTCATTAAAGTCACCACAAACGAGCCACGGCCCTTGCCATTGACCGTGAAGATACCTCAAAAGATGCCAGGAATGCCACATGTCCTGTAAGTCCGGCCAACCATATAAGCCTGTCAAACGCCAATTCTGATTCCTCGAATCAGTAATAAAACCATCCACATGACGACTCGAATATGATGATACCTTAACTGTAAGGTCCTCCTTCCAACAAAGAGCTACCCTTGCTCGACGACCAACACTACCACCAGCCAAAAGATGATACCCGCGCAGACGACTCACAAAGCTCTTCATCTCAAAAACAGATAACTTAGTCTCCGTTAAAAAAACTAAGTCCAGCGAGTGCTCCCGGATGAGCTCCAGAATCCAGTGAACTACCCGGGCATCGCCAAGCCCGCGACAATTTGCTACTAAACAAGACACACCGGGTGACCTTGGGATCCCCCCAGGGTCTCCTCCTCAAACAGAGTAGAGTCATGGTCACGTCTCTGTCACAGTCACATCTCCCACGTTTAGCAGCCCATTTCTCATCCTTCCTATCCAAGTATTCCTCCAACGTAGCATCAAAATCAAGTACCCCCGTATTAGTTTCATACCATCTTGATCAGGAACCAGAGCATCCATAGGAAGCAATATGATAGCACCACGGCTTGGCGTATCCCTAACCGAATCAGCCAAACCCTTGAACATAGAAGCAGAAGGAGGAGACTCCAAACCAGTGTGCACGGTAGGTTGTGAGTCTTTATCTACGTCCATACTGCCACTAGAGTTCTTAATCGCATGGGAACTAGACCCTTCCCCAAAAGTTGACGGAGCTAGACGATGGACACCAGATCCTCCCGCACGCAACTATGGCCCGTAAGAGGGGACGACAACCGTAACATCAGAACGCATAGGGCAGTCTCGAGAGCCATGTACAAATCTCCCATAGAAAAAACAAATGCTAGGTAACCTTTTATAAGTAAGATTCTGCACTGTTTCCTTACCTCCGATAGTAATCTTAATACAATGAAGGAGAGGTTTAGTGATATTGATCTTGACCTTTGACACGCAAGAAATCTCCTCCGAACCGACGGCTCTCCTTGTAATAATCCATGAAGAAGCCAATATGATTAGCTATACGTTGAGCAAACTTTTTAGGTAAGAACATAATTCCCTCGCCATGAACTCGAACCTATATAAGGACCCAATGAAATTCATGCTCACTCGGAGCCTTAGTAGAATCAACCGGCTCCTGCACCAAAAGGCTACCATCTACAGTTCAAGGACCCCGCCCTAAAATCCCACACATCCACTCTTAATCGCCAATCTCAAAGAGGAAAAGGCCATCTCCAATAGCACGTACATGAAGCTTGCCTTTGAGTTGCCATGCCTGCACCGGGCTCTTCTCAAGAACCCGAGCGTCGATGGAGCGGGATGTAAAAAACTTTGCCCAAGAGACAACATGAATACGAAACCATCGGAGCAAGGTCTAACAAAGTGTCAACTGCCATGCAAGTGTCCTCCTCAGCCAAGAGTGACATGTTTTGACATTGCATGACCAAATCTTTAATGGATTTACCTTTGTCCGTCATAACAACAGGAAAGGCCAAAGAGGGAAACGGTAAAAGAGAAGTAAGGTAGAAAAACTCAAAGAGTAGGTGGGAGGGAGCTTAAGGAAAGAAGAAGAAGCCTTGAACCACAAAGGGAGATGACTAATAGAAGGAGAAGGGTAAGAACGATTCACCTTAATTCGCACGAATTGGGAGGGAAAGAAGCAAACATAAAGATGATTAATATTGGATAAGCTTGCATGCAGCTCAAGATAAACTCTGTAACCCTCATAATTGTGCATGGCTAAAAACGAAAGATTAAGAACCCACTAAACCAACTTAATGTTAAAATAATTATTTAATCCTAATTTTTGTTTTTCTATTTTTGTCACATTCCTATTTTACTTAGTCATCTTTTCCTTATTTTTTTGCTGTAGAATAGATCTTATAGCCGTTGTGCTTATTTATTAATTTTAGCTTTATCAGCTAGTTACTTTTATTTAACTAGTTTTTCTCATTGTAACGTTGTAAACCAGACTATAAATAGGCTAGTCTTATAGTCACTCAATTCATCATTAATAGTTATTCATTCTCGTTCTCTCGTTTATATACTGTCCTTTTATTTCCGTCAGTGGTATCAAAATGACGGTGAAGATAAGTCAAGATCCAACCGTCAACAAAACTACAATGGAGATCGTGGACGTGGCAAAGGTGGAGAACGAGGAAGGTATGAAAGATCCGATGTTCAATGTTATGCTTGTCAGAAGTATGGTCATTATGCCTCAAAATGCAGGAGTAGAGGCAAAAACCAAAGGGCAAACTATGTGCAAAATAGTGATGCTAGTGATGATAATGACCATACACTCTTGATGGTCACAAACGATGAAGAGAGTTCGGATAACCAAACTTGGTTCCTTGACACCGCCTGCACCAATCATATGTATGGAAAGAAGGAGTTGTTTGCTCATCTTGATGAGTCGATTCACACCACGGTAAAATTTGGAGATGAAAGTAAGATCCCAGTTGCCGGTAAAGGGAAAATTCTCATCACTTTGAAGAGTGGGGATCACAGGTATATTTCTGATGTCTTCTATATGCCCAAGTTGAGAACAAACTTATTAAGCATTGGTCAGCTACATGAAAAGGGGTATAATATGAAGCTTCATGGTGGCAAGCTTTCTGTTTCGGATGAAAAGGGTACATTAATTCTCATTGCAGCTATGACTAGAAATCATATGTTTCCAGTTGAAATCTCTAGTGGTTCTTATCATTGTTTGTCTACTATAATCTCTGATGATTCATGGTTGTGGCACTTACGATTTGGTCATATGAGCTTTCATGGTTTAAAGAAATTATCACGAGAAAATATGGTGAAGGGTTTACCAGAGATAAATCATCCTGAGCAGTTGTGTGAATCTTGCACCGTCAGGAAGCATCACCGATCACCGTTTTTAGGAGATAGAAAAAGAGCCAACCATCCTCTTCAGTTGGTGCACTCTGATGTATGCGGTCCAATGAGTACCATGTCAAATGGTAACAATCGATACTTTCTGACCTTTATTGATATTTTTTCTCGGAAACTATGGGTCTATATGTTGCAAAAGAAATATGAGGTGTTTGAATACTTCAAAAAGTTCAAGGCTCGTGCAGAGAGACAAAGTTGTTACTCCCTAAAGGTGTTACGCACTGACGACGGTGGAGAATATTTCTCCAACGAATTCAAGGAGTACTGTGAAGAACAAGGGATAAAGCATGAAGTGACATGTCCCTACACCCCTCAACATAATGGTGTTGCTGAGCAGAAGAACAGAACCATCATGGATATGGTGAGAAACATATTGAAGACCAAAGGGATGCCAAATTATTTCTGGGCGGAGGCAGTTTCCTGTTCAGCATATATACTGAACCGCTCTCCGACGAAAGGTGTCTCAGGTCTTACTCCTGAAGAAGCATGGACCGGTGTCAAACCAGGAGTAAAACATATGAAGGTATTTGGTGCCATTGCCTATGCCCATGTTCCAACGGAGACAAGAAAGAAGCTGGATGATCAAGCCGAGAAAACTGTATTCATTGGATATGAATGGGGAGGATACAAGCTATTCAATCCAATGAAAAAAAGGTAATATTCACTCGTGATGTTACCTTTGCAGAAAATGAATCATGGGATTGGAATAGAAGTGGTGTCATAGATCCCAAGAGCCGTAATATCTCCCTTGTTGAAAATCAAGCCCAGAGGGAGGAGATTCAACACCTGACCAAGTTCAAACAGATGCTGGTAGACCACAGCATCATCGAAGACAACCAATACATCTTCAAGATTATGAGGTAAACCTTGATGATGAAGAGATTGTGCATTTTGCTCTATTCACAGATCTTGAGCCAGTGACAGTGAATGAAGCACTTCAAGATCCAAAATGGATGGCGGCCATGCGTGAGGAAGTTGACGCTATTAAAAGAAATAATACATGGGTCCTTACCGATCTTCCACCAGGACAACAAGCCATTGATGTGAAGTGGGTTTTCAAGACAAAAATGAAGCCCAATGGTGAAGTGGAAAGATACAAAGCAAGATTGGTGGCAAAAGGGTTCAAGCAGCGACCCGGTCTTGATTACCAAGAAGTCTTCTCTACTGTTGCTCGAATGGAGACTATAAAGCTTATTATTGCCTTGGCTGCTCAAAATCGGTGGAAGATTCACCAGATGGATGTGAAGTCACTGTTCCTCAATGGTCCACTTGAATAAGAGGTGTTTGTCAAGCAGCCTCCCGGCTTTGGTAAATCTAGAAGTGAAGGGAAAGTATACTGGCTGAAAAAGGCTTTGTATGGCTTAAAACAAGCACCTAGAGCTTGGAATAAGCGTATAGACATCTTCTTTAGCACGAATGGTTTTACTAGATGCCCTTCCGAGCATGCATTGTATGTGAAGGTGGATAAGGTTGGGGTATACTAATCATATGTCTGTATGTTGATGACTTGATTATTACAGGCAACTGTCCCACTATGATTGAATCCTTCAAGAAGTCATGATGAAAGAATTCGAGATGTCTGACCTTGGGCTGATGACATATTTCCTTGGCATTGAGGTGATTCAAGGAAATGATGGCATTTTCATATCTCAGAATAAATACGCTGATGATCTCTTGCAAAGGTTTCAGATGTCAGACTGCAATCCAGTAAGAACACCTGTGGAGGTTGGAACCAAATTATCAAAGAATGAAGAAGAAGCCTATGTTGACCCAACCTACTACAAGCAGATTGTTGGCAGTTGATAAGCCGCAGACTTATCATATTTTATGTACTAGATTTATAGATAATTTAGTCTAAATAAGGTTATAATAGTTAGTATTTATGTCATATTATATATAAATTCTATTATTTGATCAGACTTACGTTTTTACATGTTTTTTCTTACAAGGAAACAACTTCTGACCACAAAGCCGGACACTATGCCGGATTGGTAGCGCACGACATCAATATAGAGAAAAACAGGAGGCATGCCGGATGAAATGCCGAGTATATCCTACCTGGCACACTACAGAAGTGGCGACGGTTGACCATACGTCGGTAGTTATTTGCAGTTGACGATTTAACCATTGCCAGGTATGGTGCCGGACATCCCCTGTCCGGCACATGCAGCGCTTCACCTGGCAGTTTTGACTGTTAACGGTTACCCACATTTAACATGTGGTGCCAGATTAAATGGACCCGGCATGCTACCCGACACACGGAGAAAATTATGCCTATAAATAGGCCGAAGAGCAGCACTTTTCCACACACTTCAACACCCCTATACACTCCATTCACACACCATTTATGCCCTCATTCCATTTTTGGTGTCCAAGGAAGTCTACGGATCCATCCACGCGAAGAAGAAGAAGAAGATCCTGTCGGGTTAAGGCTATGACCATTTCCTTCTCCCCTTTTGTATTCTCTTCTTGTAGTTGTGTGGATGGTGATGTAGGATTCCTTGTCAGTTTCTGGTTAGGAATGATATTCTTTGTAATTACTCTTATGGTTATTAATAAAAGTTCAAGGTTCATCAACTAAGGTTCTGATCATCATACAAGTAGAATGAGATCGCTACTTGTTCTTCTTTTTCTAAATTCTACTGAGGTTCACAAGATAAAAGTAGAATAGGTTGAGGGGTCTTAGTGGTCTTTAACGGTGTTGCTCTGAAAAGTGGGCAACATGACTTAAGATTGGAATTAATCTGTTTTTCTTCCTTTATCTTACTCATCTCGCGGCATGAGATATGCACGATTCGACTATGGATGATGAGTTCTTGTTGTCTGACCCTGAAACTGGAAATATCATTTACGAAGTGAACGATGTCGGGTGCACTGCCGGATGGAAGATGTCCGGCACATTCAAAGTCCTTGAATGTGCCGGGAATCCGAGGTCCGGCATGACATCCGGCGTATTCATTTTGCGAGATTAATTTTGAGACTTTGCAGTTTAACTTATGACCATACTTGTTCTTACATCGGTTATCATCCCGAGTCAAAGATATTTTTAGTTAGTTATTTTAGTTTAGAATTGATGTTTACATTTCCCCCCTTGCTTTAGAATAGGCTATTACCTGGATTAGGACTAATTTTCTATTAAGTCCCTTGGGTTCAATACTCTTGGTCGTAATCTACTCACACTATATTCCGACCGGGATTTTTGCTACCCCTAGTAGAGTTGTAGGATTCTTTTATTCTTTTATTCATTTTTGTATATAATACTCCCTACAGTTATATGTTAGCAAAATGGCGTCGTTGCCTTCCAAAAACTGGTAATCACCCTATTCTTTATTCTATGAGTCAATTCGTTCTTTTTCTTCATTTAGTTGAATGAGCCGTGCGTAATGCCGGGTCCATCACATCCGGCACATTCGGAGGAAGTCCAGTGCCGGACAGAATATTACCGGCACAACGCCCGGCACGTTCAAATTTATTTTATTTTCTTTATTTAGTTATTTTTGTAAATAGTTAGATTTATATATAATTCATTCTTTTATTCATTTTTATGTACTCTTTAATTTTATAATTATATTTTGTACATAATTTATTCATTGATTGGTGTTGATTCATTCTTTTCATTCAAGTACTATTCTTTATTTGTTGATTTAATTCTTGTTTAGTTCATTTATATTTATGGGGTACAAAATAGTATCCCGGAATCGTTATATAAATTGCTTGCATTCTTCTTGTATATATATAATTAAACTGTTGTAGGTGTGAGGAAAGAAATTTCGCTGTGCCGTTCATCAAGCCGGTGAGTCATTTCCGGCCTGCTAAAACAACATATGCCGGATCACATAGACCCGGCACGAACCCCGACACATCACGAAGTAAAAAGGAATACCTCGGGGGGACTTGCCATGCGGAAAGCCGGGTAAATCATACCCGGCATCATAGAAGTCCATTGTGCCGGATAAGAGAGACCCGGCACGCCGTCCGGCAACTCGTAAATTTCAAAAAAAAAAAATATACCGGGTAAGTCGTCTTCTTCTTTTCACTTTTACCCTACCACAAAACCTGCGCCGCACACAAGCCTCAGTGCACAAGTTGACACCCCGCGACCCCATCTGAGCTTTCCAACACCAGCCATTCCACCAACGCACCACAAGTCGACGCCAGCACCTCCAACGTGCCAGAACGACATTCACCTTCAGTCTCCATGACTTCATTCTCTGCAAAATCGAACAGGTTCTTTGGGCATTGCTGTTTAAATTCAAATTATACAAATTCATTGTTCTGTGCGCTTTTTTCAGTTCGTAAACTGAATTAGAGAAACTTAGGTCCAGTTTTAGTCAATTTAGGAATTCTGGTGTAGTTCTGTGTGATTTCTAGAAAACTGGGTTCGACTATGCATATGCCGGGTGAATGTGCCGGGTACTCCCTGTCCGGCACAATACAGTTTACATGTGCCAGGTGGATTCTGTCCGGCATCCTGCCCTGCACTCCTGTCTGCTTAATCCTTCTTTGCCTATTATAATTCTAGTATCCTGAATTAGTGCCTAGGATAGTGATGTGTTAGAATGTAGTACCTCTTGATGTGGCTCCAGATTGTTAAGGATTTAAAATTCTTGTAAACTAATGAGCTAACATTTATAGTCTACCTTGTGGTATTCTTCTCTATTCTTTTTTTTTTCTACAGATGCCTCGCCGGAAATCCACTACTTCGTAGTGCCTTGACTCTGAAGAAGATGAAATATTTGACGAGCTGGATAAGGTTCTAGGAGGGTCCACTCTAGAGGAGGGTGAGGCTGCTCCCCCTGCACCTGAGCCACCCCGACGATCCACCAGGCGGGCAGGCAAGGAGCCAGCCTCCAGCAGTGATCCTCCCCCCGTTAGAGGAACCACGACTGGGAAGTGGAAGAAGCAACCATCTCTAGAGGGGTAGAGCGGACCAGGCTCCACGTCCTCAGTACCAGAGATAGATGAGTTTGGCATTCGTCACCCTCTACCATCACACATTCCGGAGCACCCCCAGTTTGATCCAGACGGGTTTGTCAGTGCTGAGGCTACCCGCTATTACCATCATTCCAGGCAGAAGGGCAAATGGGTCCAGGAGCGGCGCATTGATCAGACTGTGCGCCAGCTATCCCAGATTGTTTCTCTCTTCCAGAGGCATGGGTGGAAGGGAGTGCTGGAGATCGGCGACCGTCACTTCTACTCTGAGTTAGTGTGTGAGTTCTATGCTAATGCTGTATATCTTGGGCTGCCCTAAGTTCCTGAGGTACAAATACGTTCATTTGTCTCATCTATTCGAGTTATTATTACACCTCAGAGCATTGCGAGTACCCTGGATATAGCATATGACCCGAGGCAGAGTTCCTTCACTCGGCAGTACCTCTCTGCTGCCCACTCTGCCATTCTCGCTCGATTTGGGTCACGGACCCGATATATGGATTGGGCCCATACTAAAGCTCGTCAAGTGATCCCTATCACCTACATTACAGACCTTCAGCTCCAAGTGTCCATGGAGATTATTCGCCACAACATTAGGCCCTGCAAGCACGACAGGCTGAATGAGATTGACTACGCAATCCTGCACTACTTGGGTGGAGCAGTACAGGGTACCATTTCAGCACGGTTCCCTGTACACCAACTGATGTTTGCTCAGTTGGTTCGGGCGATTATTCACAGAGACACTCAGCGCCCTATCTTCCCGATGCTCCTACACCAGCACATCATCCAGGCTATAGGAGAGACTCACATTCCACGCCATCTGCAGTATCATCCTGAGTCCTCCCTCATTGATCTTGCTCTCATCCGACGGTGGTGGTTTCAAGAGACCATATCCGGTGACTACCAGTATGTCCCAGTAGATCAGAGGCCTAAGGCCAATGCCACTACTGAGGACTACCCCAGCTATCAGGGAGAGGGTACTCAGCTTCTACTGCCTTTGCCACAGCCGATTTCCACGGATCCACCTCCTACCTCTACCTCAGATGCAAACCCTAGAGTGGCTGCAGAGCTCGATCACTTCCGTCAGGAGCTCCAGCATCAGCACCACTCTATGGAGGCCTTCCAGGCAGCTCAGCAGGCCTCTTGGGGGATTTTGAGACTTTTAGACAGAGCTATGAGGGGCATCGCTCTGAGGTCACTGGCCGGTTTGAGACATTTGAGCAGCGCCAGCAGGAGATGGCCACTAGTCAGCAGGCTTTTCAGGAGCAGATTATTCAGCGCCAGGATGAGCAGGATAGGCAGGGTGAGGATCGTATTGTACGGGCTGTAGATCAGATGAACAAGAACTTGACGTCTGATAGAAACAAGATCAGAAAGGAGATTAAAAGACAGTGGTGTGTTCTATGGCTGCTCTGGTTAAGACTCTTCTGCGTCGGGATAAGAAGAAGAGGAAGGAGCGTCGGGAGGCGAAGAAGAAGGGGCTCCCTACCCCTAGCTCTTCCAGCCTCTCTGAGTCTCCAGACATTTCTCTTTACTCTTCCTCAGATTCTCCACCACCCTCCTCCACAGCAGTTCACTAGTTCTTTCTCTCGTTCTTTATTTTATTTTATTTTCCTTCCATTTCATTTTATTTCCTTTTTTAGTTTTATTTCAATTTTCATGTATGACTAATGGATCATTATCTAACTCTCTTTCTTATGTTATGAAAGCTTTGTACCTTTATGAGTTTTTGGTTTCAGTTGCCTTTACTTTTAGTTGACTTAAGCTGTGAGCAACTCAGATCCCGTGGCTCATCACAGGTGTAGGGCATTTGTGCCCTCATTCTTCCATAAAGGGAGTATTTTTTTCCTTTTTAATTCTTTTTATCATTATTTTAAAAAAATTTAAAAAAAACATTCTTTAATTCTTTTAATTTTTTATTCTTTTGAACACTAGGGATAGTGTTCCTGCCCAGTGTAGGGCAGGGGTCCCCCCTTAAAAATTATTTTTGTTAAAACTACATGTATATATATATTTATATAGAGAAAAAAATGAGTTAGTACATAAATAATATTTAAATATGTTATAAGTTAAGATCTTATCAAAGTTTTACTAAGATTTTGCATGTCTTTGACAAAGTATGATTACGGAAGGATAAATGCTTGTTCTCTCAAGAGGTAATCTTTCTAATGACTTTTAGATTTCGATTTTAACTTCTTGATTCTCTTTATAAACATGAGTATATGATCTTTCTCCTATTTTTATCTCTGATTTACTTCTGGGTAATATTTGTTTCTTTTCTTTTTCAAAATGGTGAGAATTCTTTTGGGTGAATATCTTAAATAGGGATTGTGTGGAAAAAAACAAAAGAAGGAAAAAAAGCTTCAAAAAGAAGAAGAAGAAAAAAAAGAATTTTCTGTCAAAAGAAAAAATGAAGCATTATGAGGTTGCAAAAAAAAATTGCCTCAGAATAAAAGAAACAAACGAGAGTTTTCCTTTTATTTTTCTCCTAAATTCCCCGTTCTTAATGAAAAAAATCATGGTTGATTCAGAAACCCTTGAAAAATAGGGCTGAATCATGAAAGCCATTGATGAGTGTCTTGGCCACATTCAGATTCCCTTGAAAAATAGGGCTGAATGCTGGAAACCGAAAAAAGGAGAGATTACAAATCCCTTATGCAAAATAGCCCAAAAGTGTTTGATCGGTTTTTGAAATTGAATGTTTTATTTTATACCCATTAGTATGTTTTTGATAAGATAAGGGTGTTTAAGTGATGCTTATGAATTAGAGTCAAATAGTTGGAAATGTTTATCTAATTGTCATTCTTAAGATTATCTGTTTTGTGCATAAGCAGTTATTCCTTTCTAATTTTGTTTTGCTCGAGGACTAGCAAAAGGTAAGTGTAGGGCCTTGATAAGCCACAGACTTATCATATTTTATGTACTAGATTTATAGATAATTTAGTCTAAATAAGGTTATAATAGTTAGTATTTATGTTATATTATATATAAATTCTATTATTTGTTCAGACTTACGTTTTTACATGTTTTTTCGTACAAGGAAATAACTTTTGACCATAGAGCCGACACTATGCCGGATTGGTAGCGCACGACATCAATATAGAGCAAAACAGGAGGCATGCCGGATGCAATGCCGGGTATATCCTACCCGGCACACGGCAGAAGTCGCGATGGTTGGCCATACGTCAGCAGTTATTTGCAGTTGACGATTTGACCATTGCCGGGTATGGTGCCGGACATCCCCTGTCCGGCACATGCAACGCTTTGCCTGGCAGTTTTCCGTTAACGGTTACCCACATTTAACACGTGGTGCCGGATTAAATGGACCCGGCATGCCACCCGGCACAAGGAGAAAATTATGCCTATAAATAGGCCGAAGGGCTGCACTTTTCCACACACTTCAACACCCCTATACACTCCATTCACACACCATTTACGCCCTCATTCCATTTTTGGTGTCCAAGGAAGTCTACGGATCCATCCACGCGAAGAAGAAGAAGAAGATCCTGTCGGGTTAAGGCTATGACCATTTCCTTCTCCTCTTTTGTATTCTCTTCTTGTAGTTGTGTGGATGTGATGTAGGATTCCTTGTCAGTTTTTGGTTAGGAATGATATTCTTTGTAATACGCTTATGGTTATTAATAAAAGTTCAAATTTCATCAACTAAGGTTCTGATCTTCATACAAGTAGAATGAGATCGCTACTTGCTCTTCTTCTTTTAAATTCTACTGAGGTTCACAAGACAAAAGTAGAATAGGTTGAGGGGTCTTAGTGGTCTTTAACGGTGTTGCTCTGAAAAGGGGCAACATGACTTAAGATTGGAATTAATCTGTTTTTCTTCCTTTATCTTACTCGTCTCGCGGCATGAGATATGCACGATTCGACTATGGATGATGAGTTCTTGTTGTCTAACCCTGAAACTGGAAATATCATTACGAAGTGAACGATGCCGGGTGCACTGCCGGATGGAAGATGTCTGGCACATTCAAAGTCCTTGAATGTGTCGGGAATCCGAGGTCCGCATGAAATCCAGCGTATTCATTTGCGAGATTAATTCGAGACTTTGCAGTTTAATTATGACCATACTTGTTCTTACATCAGTTATCATCCCGAGCCAAAGATATTTTTAGTTAGTTATTTTAGTTTAGAATTGATGTTTACATTTCCCTTGCTTTAGAATAGGCTATTACCAGGATTATGACTAATTTTCTATTAGTCCATGGGTTCGATACTGTTGGTCGTAATCTACTCACACTATATTCCGACCAGGATTTTGCTACCCGTAGTAGAGTTGTAGGATTATTTTATTCCTTTTTCTATATAATACTCCCTAAAATTTTCTTGTTAGTAGCAGTCTCAGATATCTTACTTGTACGAGACCGGATATCACTTTGGTGTTGGCTTGATCAGCAGATTCTTGGATACTCCCGATCACCACATTTACAAGTAGCTAAGAGAATCCTACGATAGTGAAGTGAACATACGACCATGGATGTTCTATGGGTCTATGATATATTTCTGTTGTAGGATATTCTGACGGTGATTGAGGTTAGAGATGTAGTATGATTGAAAGAGCCTTCAGGATATCTGACGGTTTTCACTTTGGAAATTTGAACAACCGTATGCTCATGGTCATCCAAGAAGCAGTTCATTGTTGCCTTATCAAACTTGTGGGCAAATATGGCCGAGCACAAGTGCCATGCCCAGCTATGTGGGTTCGCCTACCTAATGGATCAATCACCATATGCCACAAACAGAAGCCCATGACGATTTTGTGTTTATCAATACGTTGCAACTTAACTTAGCAAAGAATCCGGTCATACATGGTAGAAGCAAGCATATCGAGACCCGATATCACTACCTAAGAGATCAAGTTGCAAAGGCTGAGATAGAAGTGAAGTACTGCAGATCGGAAGATCAAGTTGCTGACATTCTCACCAAACCTTTGAAGTATGATGCATTCGTTAAGCTAAAAGAAAGGATGGGGATGACTTCGATGCAAATCAGGATTAAGGAGGATTTTAAAATAATTATTTAATCCTGATTTATGTTTTCCTATATTTGTCACATTTCCTATTTTACTTAGTCATCTTTTCCCTATTTTGTTGTTCTAGAATAGGTACTATAGCCGTTGTGCTTATTTATTAATTTTAACTTTATCAGTTAGTTGCTTTTATTTAACTAATTTTTCTCATTGTAACGTTGTAAACCAGACTATGAATAGACTAGTCTCATATTCACTCAAAGCATCATTAATAATTATTCATTCTCTTTCTCTCATTTGTATAATGTGCTTTTATTTCCTTCGCTTAAAGAAAGATAGCCCGACAGCTCACAACAAAATCAAGAAGGAGACTTTGTAAATCGACACTTCATAAACAACCATCCCACTAAACGTAGTAGGGAACAACCGCCAAGACCAAGCCATGCAGAAGTGATTAAGGCTAAAATTAAGGGAAAGACACCTCACAAACATGCATGGCTAAAAGGAGGAATTAAAGCGCACAACCCTGAACAGGAGAAGAGAATTCGACAGCTCATAGAAGAAGAGAGAAGTAGATTAAGAAAGACAGCCATCAAGAAAACAGCAAAGCCCTACTAGATTTGATGGGGATAGCACCATAATTAACCCATGTAAAATGGCTGGAAGAGGCAAGAGGAAGAAGGAAGATAGCTCTCTTTCCGCCAGGGGAGAAAACTTCGTGGTGAGTTCTTGAGTTCGCTTCTACGATTCCATACAAAAGAAGAGAAGCCTTTTTATGTTGATTGATTGAAACAATTTCCGAATTGTAAGTTTCTTTTAAAAATAATATATATCACTATTTAAATATTATGATTAAATTAATAAACAACTACATCAATCAACTCGTTACTATAACAAATTCCTAAATTTTCTTTCCTACATAACTATCAATCATCTTCTATTATTTAGGTTAAAAATAGATAAAAAGTTTTACATATATACTACAACATTATTGATCTTTAAGGGCAATATACAGCTGCCCTCTCTGATGGTATGTAGATTGCCCTTATAGATGAAATCAAACAAGGCACAAGGTTGTTGCTTTGCTTGTCTACATCAAAGAGGGCGAAATAAGACGTTGCCCATGTTGAAAATAGCAAAGAGGGCGACTAACAGTCTCGTTGTTATTGAGAAAATCAAACAGGGCGAGCTAAATGGCTTGTTGTCATTGATAAAATCAAAGAGGGCGACAGAAAAGCCTCGTTGTCTTTGATTTACTCAAAGAGGGCGACCTAAACGGCTCGTTGTCATTGATAAAATCAAAAGGGGCGACAAGAAAGCCTCGTTGTCATTGATTTACTCAAAGAGGGCGAGACTTTGATAGTTGCCCTGGTTGTTAGTTTCCCATAATCTCCACATGCAACGAGGGCGACCTAAATATGTCATTGTCATTGATTAAATCAAAGAGGACGACCTAGTTCTGTCGTGGTCGTTGATAAAATCAAAGAGGGCGATTGTTATGGTTGCCCTCGTTGTTAACTTCCATCCCGTCACCAAAAAACCTGTACGCACCTGAAAAAATAAATGCGATTGTTATGGTTGCCCTCGTTGTTAACTTCCATCCCGTCACCAAAAAACCTGTACGCACCTGAAAAAATAAATATGTACGAACTATATAATAGGATTTGATTGAACTCCCGATCTCTTCACAATAGCAATAGAGCTCTTAACCAGTTAGGCTAGTGTTTACATTCGACTGTAACGGGAACCACAATATCATTAGTCCTTCCGAACTACTGATGAGCAAAGAGAAACACACTTATTTCAGAGTAGAGCATAGTTTTCTTCGAAACTTAGTTTTCTCCTTCGATAGAACCGCATCAAACTCATTTTCTCCTTCCAAGCTAGTCAGAGCTAACTCAAATTCAGAATGACTAGTAAACTCTTAACTAAATTTCCTTCTTCTCTATTCGACAGACGCTACTCGAACAGGTATGTAACCTCTGTCTCTGATTTCACCCTAGTCTCTTCAATTTCTATGGCTAGTGTTAGCTTATCTTCCGTTTAATTTGTCAAGGTAAGGGATTACTTCCTCTGCTATTTGTTAATGTCTAGAACGAAGTCGGATTTATTCTGGTCTGGATTTGTTCACATAATCGTATAGGGTTAGGGATTTTCTTTCCAAGTTGTGCATGGTTGTAATAGAATCACGGTGAATTTTACTCTTCTTCCATCTAGTGGTAGCTAATCTTTTTCCTCTACTATACGGTTAGGGATTACTTTGTCTTGCTTTAGCCTTTAGGGATTACTTCGTCTTGCATTAGGGATTTTTCTGGAATGTCATGGTAATTACTTTCTCATATTTTGCGTTAGAGATTACTAGCTAGCACTTACCATAAAACTGCTCGAGACTTCCGTAAACGACTCCTTTTCTGAATCTATTGTAATGTTTTTTTTGAAAGAAAAAAGTAGTAGTGAAAGGTCTGTTGGTGGGTTTGTTGCTACAAAATTCTCTTTTTGTACAATCATAATCTTTTTTGTTGCATGTTACCAGTGAGGTGTAGGTTGAAAGAGTAGTAATAGTGGATGAAGGTTTTAATGATGTATAGTTGAAGAAAGTGTTTGTTAAGTAAGGTTCTGTTGTGTGTGTGAGTGTATATATATATGTATAGAGAGAGTTTGCAGCTGCTTTCCTTTCCTGTCTCTTTTAAAGGACACATAATAGTTCATATTCTTAGAAATAAGCAATATACTGCCTGCTGCTGCTGCTGATTAGCATTATATATATATCCATTGATTCCCTCATCTAAATAATAAGGTTGAATGCTCACTCCTTTCCTTTCTTCTCCGTTCCCTCCCTCCTAAATAACTTTGAATAACAAACAAAGCTAGCTCTGTGGTTTTTCACCATCTGAAATGTTCCTTCACCAAACTCTCCTCTGACACTCTGAAACACGGCTACTCACTCACTCTCTCTTCTCATCCTACTGTTATTCTAGCCACCAAGAACACGTACGTATCATTTAGCTTCCACACTGCTATTCATGGCTTTATGTTCTGAAACAATGCGGCAGTGTCATCATTGTCATCCCATCACCAATATCTTCTCTTCCTGATGATGACCACCATCACTCTTCTTTTTCTGCTATAAATAGTCTAGGACAAGGGCATACTTCAAAGTGAATTTATTTTTTGTTTTATGATTCTCTATTTTAATCTGTAAAGAAATTATGTTATATTCTTCTGACAACTGCCTGATGATGTGTAAATATTTTATGTCACAACAGGCTCCTGGGCTTCAATTTTTGTTGCCAATACAATTTGCTGAGTATCCAACGTAAGTTCACCTTCTGCAGATCAGACATATGTATTTACCTCTTCTGTTTTAGTTTTCTTTTCCATTTAGAGTGAGTTTACATAGCCAAGGATGCATGCCTAAGAGGTCCTGTCTTAATAAACCAGTGTTATGGTTTTCAACTATTGAAACAAGTTCCTTGATTAATACAAAGTTTCCGATCTTACTTCTGTCTTTGCTATTTTGGGCTCATCTGTTTTGGCCACTGTTTCATGCTCCATTCTGGCCATAGTTATCCTATACTTAAGGGCTTTTATAGTCCTTTACTTCAGTCTACAGTACACAGCTTTTTAACATGAATTCTACTTGGTTCTAAGTCCTATGTTGCTGCTGTCAAGACATTGAGAAAACATGCATCTTGATGCTCAATCTACACTGTTAGTGGTGCGCTTGTTTCTGTAGTTTTACCACCAAGGATAAGTACCACATCTGCTTTAGTTGTTATTCTGATTTTTAAGTCCTGATAAAACTACAGTGAATATGATTTTCTTGGCTTGAATAAGACCATTCCTTAGTTCATGCCACATCAGCTTGCCCTTATAAAACGATGCTACTCCTTTTTTCTACCTTTATATACTGTCGACTGCTGCCATGGTATGGGGGGGCTAAATGAAGTTCATCATTTTCCATACACTCATTACTTGTTCCCATTTATTGATCAGCTAAGCTAGCTCTAAGCTGGCATATTTATCATTTATGTATGTCTTTCTCTGTGTCATGAAGCAATTTAAGGTGGGGATGAGGAAGAGGATAAAAAAAAACAGAGGATAGTATTGGATACAGTATACCATCATACCTTTAGAGGATTCTCTGACATGCTAACTGAAAATGAAGCTTCTCTATTGTCTGGTAAATGCTTACTTACATATTCTCCTTTTGTTTCGAGAAGATTGCACAATAATTTTCTGATTTTTTCCGAGGTGAGTCTCAACTCTCTTTTCATATCAGCCTCCAGTCAACTTTTTTAATTTGGTGCTTCTTCCCCAGGGTGAGCAAACAAAGATCAAACATTTGAATTCTATTTGGAGAGTCGTTGATGTTGATGATTGTTGTAGCTGTGCTAAATTCTTGGTGAGTATAAGTAAGTCTTGGACTATTTTCACTATCATATTTTTTTCCTTAAGACAGTTTTTTCTTTGTTATCTCTGTGGATTTATTTGCTTTTAATTCTGACAAATCTTTTCCTACAAGTAAATAACTGCTAGAATGTTTTAAATCAAAGAAAATCTGGAGGAAAAACAGATTATCTCGCACTAGAATTCGGTCCTCTTTGAATTTCTCATTCACAACCTATTATGTTTATTCTTAGTTCTCTCTTAATGATCAGCTACAAATCTTTCTACCTTATTTGAATTTCGTACTAGTGTATAATTTCAAGTATACCAAACCCAATTCCAAGGTTGGATGATGGCCATTGTGTGTTTCATTCTCCCCTGTTCTAGTTCTACCGTTATATATATATATAGCTCTTTAGATTATGGCTCTCCTCAGTGGGTTCACGGGAGTATATACGGAGGTTTGTTTGTTTTCCTTTCGTATGAACTTTCTTAACTCATGTAGGTTTCAAGCTGTGTTTTGTCTGCTTTACCTGAATTATACGGTAAAGTTCTACATTTCATGCCATTATTAATAAGTGTCCTCTAAGAAATATAAATGTCCAGAACTTTTGGCACTATGTATTTGGAATGATCTTCAATGCAGCGCGATACCGATCCAGGATTTGATCAAGTCATGAGTTAGTAATTAAGCTCCTTTGTTTAGCTTCCTATGCTGAAAACTTGTCTTACAGAAGCATATTGATAACCAATTTGATGAGGTTGCAAAGCGTGAAAAATCAAGGCTGAAAGAATTGCGGAAATGGCATACGTAATGGTATGGTTTAGTTTTACAATTAATGTGAAGTTCTTTCTGATTTGTTAATTGAATATTCAGTATAGTTATGCTATTGACTCATCCTGCTCGTTTGGATCGATATGATCCCACTTATTATAACCCTTTATTGTTGGCTCTGTAATGGTTTGAATTGTCCTTGCTTGACCATCTAAAGTATACGTAGGATTCAAATGTCAACTTCTGAATCTGATGCATATTTCAACTTTTGTGCAATGCTTAAATTGGGATGGTACTTTCTTCTAGCGCATGGTATATATCTCTTTTACATCTCGTTACAGCTATTGGCATAGGTAGTATAGATGGTGCTTTTGTAGTTAACTCTCTCTGTCCTACATTGGCTGTCTTGTAACTTATTTACTCCCTCTGTTCACATCTTCTCCTTGATCTCTTTTTCTTCTCCTCTTTTGCTTTTACATTCGAAATTCTCTTCTATGTTCTGATATTCTCTTCATTCATGGTTCTTCTTTACTTAGATCAATTGTCTCGTGGAGTGTATGAAAGCATATTGCACATACAGCTTACAGACAAATGTATCTCTGGAATGTCAGATGGCGGTTTGTTGTGAGCTTCAACTCCGAAGACAGACTAGAGCAGCGCCGATAGTGATCTAGGTAGGTATAAATTTGGACTTTAAATTGCGGCTAGCTGTGCTGTTAATGCCCGCCAAAGTATATTTATTTGGTACTCGATATGGTTATCTAAAGACTACTTAGGCTGCCTTTATCTGTAGTTTTAATACATCTTTATATACTTGAATTCAGATTTTTGTTAGCTAGTTATTTGTCAGCTATTTTTGCATCATCATCTGTTGAGCTAATAAATCTCTTCTGGTAGCATATGAAATTATTTCAACATGTATAGATTGCTAATAAAATAAAAATTGTTGATGATCGATTGTGCTGCTTTGCTGTCTTAATTCCATACAGTTTGCTTTTACGGCGTGAATGTTGCACATTTAGTAACGGTGAGTATGTCGAGGCTGGATTGGCAGAAATCGAACAATGGTATTATGAGGCAACAGAGGAGGTACATCCTCCAAACTAAATTATTTTTCTTTTTCTGCTCTAATTATTTGGTTGTTTGGTGCTTGATGTAAATTTTATTATGGTGGTTTTGCCGGGGTCAACCTGGGAGGAATTGAGGCACATTAGACAAGCGGTCAGATTCGTTGGTTATGATTGTAAGTCTAGAATGCCATTTTATAATTCCAATTTTGACCTGGGTTCTCTTCCATTATTTCCATTGACAGGTTGTACACCAAAAACCCAAAAAAACATTGACTGAAATCACAAAAGACCGCCCTGTGAGTGTCTTCCTTTCCATCTTATAGTTTTTCTTTTCTTTTGTACTTTTATGAACATCTTGCAGTACAAAAACTGAATCTGCGTTTAACTAAAATTGATGTTTGTCCTTTTGCAGGATTAAGCATGCTGCAGCCAGTGGCGGATCCATAAACTGTGTTTCGGGGGGGGGGGGGGGGGGACAAACATTTTTTTTGACACTGTCACTCTTTAAAACATTATGTCATTTTTTACTTTTTCAAAAATTTATAAGAGCATTTGACAAATTTTTAAAAGTTTCGGGGGGTCGGTGCCCCCCGGCTCCCCTTTGGATCCGCCACTGGCTGCAGCTATACAGAATCAGCACAATGTAGTAGGATGATAAATATGGGACACATACTGTTTTCCTTGGACTTAAGTTGCTTATTAAGCCTTCACTATTTCATCTTCCACGCATCACTCAGTCCCTTCTCTTGATTTCTGTGTGAAATGTGAACCTTTTTAATAAAAATTTGAATCAACAGGTTTTATGAATATAATTATATGATTATCATTGATATTAGGGCACCAGATTGATACCTAGCTGTTTAGGTGTTTGGATTGATTTTATTTTTTTTTCTTAAAAAAATATCTATGAGGGCAACAAAAATCGCCGATACTTAAAGAGGGCGACCAACAGATTTGTCATCAAAAGGAGCAACTAACACAGCTCGCTTCCATTGAGTGAACTCAAAGGAGGCGACCCACATAACTTGCCCCTATTGATTTCAGCAAAGAGGGCAACTGAACAAGTTGTCATCAGGGAATGCAGTCAAACTCTTATTAGAAAATTGACCAAAGAGGGCAATATCTTACCTCGCCTCTATTGATGTCAATCAAAGAGGGCGAGTTTTCAAACTTGCCTCCATTGACACAAAACAACGGGGGCGAAGCATTAAGTCACCCCTCTTGATCATCAAAAGCAACAACATTACTTCCCTGTGTCAGGTTAAAGAGGGTGACTTTAGTTGCCCTCGTAGATATTATCAACCAGGGCAAGCCAAATTGATCGTCACCATAGTCTAACATGACATATCTTTAGAGGTAACTCTGGGGGCAATTATTTACTCGCCCTTATAGTTTAACAAGGCAAGTTATTGGTCTACCAGGACAATAAAAGTTGCCCTCATAGATTTAATATGTTGTATTTGATGTTCAGTTTGATATATATATGATCCAAGATGAATCATATCTGATCCAATCTGTATTTTCTGGTATACAGTTTGAACTTGCTCAGGAAGCTGTTCGTTCTTTTTTATATTCTTCTGTATTATTTTGACATTTCTATATTTTTACTAGAACCTCCTCAAGGTTCATTCTGCATGGGCCTGCTAAGAAAGTCAGCAAGTAAAGTTAAATTCATAAAGAATATTTGCCATCTATGAAGTCTCTTCCACTAAAGCCCTTTGGGAAGTTTCTCAAATATTAAACTTCTAACTTGTGTATTATCAGTTTGAACTTTAAATGCATTTGATAGCAAAAATATTTGAAACTTTAATATGCCCTTTTTGATAGTTAAAACCTCTTTCTCATTGATGTTATATCTCGTTTTTGTATCTGTAAACGTTCCACTATGGTATCTACATATTTGTCCTATATTAGTTTTTAGTACACAACCAAAACAATTCTTGGATGCATCACTTTGTAATATCAATTTATCATCTTTATCTGGTAGCCTTAACTTTGGTTTTTGTAGTGTTCTTTTAATTGGTTAACTATTTCTGTATGTTCATTACTCCATCCTTTTTTATTTCCTTTTCTTATCAATTGTTGAATTGGCAATTTTATTTGTGGGAGATTTGGGATGTACTCCTCAATATAATTTAAAATTCCTAAAAACTTTTGTATTTCGTTTTTACTACTTAATTTATCAGGAAAATCTAGTAACTTTATACCTATATGATCTTTCATTTCTATGCCATCTTTACGTATAATTAGGCCTAAAAATTCTATTTGTTCTTTAAGTATTACTATCTTCTTTTGGCTTAAAACAATACCTGTATTCTTGCATATTTTAGCATGTTTAACATGATCTTGATATGTTTCAGAACATATTAGCATATCATCTATATAAACTATTATAAATTTTCTATATGGATTAAATATTTCATCCATTCTTCTTTGAAAGATTTGTGGAGCATTTTTTAACCTAAAAGGCATAACTATCCTTTCATAATGTCCATTTGGAGTGCTAAATGATGTATATGTTATTGAATTTTCTTTCATTTTTATTTGCCAAAATCCTGATTTACTAAATTTATAATATTGTTTTCCTTCTATTAAACTAATTAATACTTCTTTTCTTGGTATAAAATATCCATCAAGTATTGATGATATTTAATTGTTTATAATTTATAACCATTCTTTTCCTTTTTTTTCTCGGTATGATTTCTTACCATAAAGGCTGGTGAACTACGAGGACTTCGATATTTTTGTATTAATTTTAATTCTAATAGTTCTCTAATTTGTGTATCAAACTCTTCAATATCAAGCTGACTATAAATCATGGGTTTTACTCTTATAATCATATTGGGGTCTTTTATTTTATTTCTGCATAGGCTTTACTTTGCTTCCAAAATGCTAAAGGGTTTCATTAAAGTTTCTTTTGATTAATTCTAAAATTTATGTATGATCTATTTCTAAATTAAACATATTTTATACTTTTTGCTCAAAAGAAGTTTTTTAGATTTTGTAATACTACTATCATCACCACGCTCAATTGCAACTCTGTAGGGTTTAAGAGTAAATGATATAATGATTACAAGGTGTTTTCAATTGGATATTGTAGAATGTTTGATAATATGATTGGAATTGGTGGAGAAAGTTCTCTCGACGAATTATATCACATTTCATTTGATTATTTATGTATATTAATGGTATTAAGACTTGTCTGGACCTAAAACAAATTTTAAGTTTTCCATAAAACGGGTTAAAAAACTTTCTTCATTATTGAAACTATATACAAGTAAAGGTTTTATTACTTTTATTTTTGCTTCTGGTATAATATGTTCTTTTACTAAACATATGGTTGCTCCAGTATCTATTATAGCACAAGTCGTAATACTGGTTTCTTCTATTAAAGTTTCAATATAAAAACTTTGGTTCATTTTTTTGATAGTTGCTATCACAGTTTTTCCTTTATGTCTAAGGCTCTGTTTGGTATGACTTTTTTGTGGTTGTTTTGTAGCTGTTTTGGTCTGGTTGTTTTGGTTGGTTGTTTTGTGGTGTTTTGCTGGTTGTTTTATGCTGGCTGTTTTGTGGTTGTTTTGAAAGCTGGTGTTCGGCATGTGGCGGTTTCGTCTGGCGTATTTGAATAAGTTAATTACATGCAGTGCGTTTATCATTTTCTGTGTTACAATTAAAAATTTGGTATTACATTTTAAAACAACTTTTTGTTAAGTTGAAAATAAAGAAACTACTAGCAAATATAGGGATTAGTATATACTTAATTTATTAATTACGAAAACAACAAATTTTTATTACAATCAATTTTTGTTAACATTTCACTGGTGCGGCGCGCTCCAAAAGAGACGGTTCGAAAGACAGTTTGAACCGTCTCTTATACCGGCGTAGTTTATTCAATATTATCTTAAACGACGGTTCAAAACCGTCGTTTAAGAACGTTAAAAGACGCGCGAATTGGGGAGCTTAAACGACAGTTCTCATTAAACCGTCGTTTATAGTCACCTTCCCGTGCACATTACCAGACGCGCGAAATTGATTATAAGAGACGGTTTACTGACAACCGTCTTTTATAGTATCAGTACAAAAGACGGTTCTGCGATAGAACCGTCTTTTATAGACGTAAACCGGTCGCGCCATTTTCACTTTAAGAGACGGTTTCTGTTGAACCGTCTTTTATAGTATATTTTTTTAAAAATAAAATTACTGTTTTTTCATTCCCTCTGTAATCACAAATGATTACATCCACAAAACCTACATAATAGCAGCATTGTACAACAATCATATTTCACCCAAATATGTAATGTGGCATTCATTCCCTCTGTACTCACAAATGATTACATCTACCAAACCTGCATAATAGCAGCACTGTACAACAATCATATTTCACCAAAATATGTAATGTGTGGCATGCTTCACACACAGATTGCCATTGCAATTTAAAAAGCTACAACACAATCATGACAGCAGCTAGTCCAACAGTGTAATCGATACTTTTTACACAAATTAACCAAAAAAGTGTGAAGTAAAAACACATGACAACAGCTTGACAGTCTTGTAGTCACCCTTTTTTGACCTCCCAGTCCTATCCATGAAATCATTTTCCTCCTTTGAGCTTCCTCTGTCATTGCTGCCACCGTTGACGTGGATCTACAAAGATGCAGAAGAAAATACATGAAGACTTAGAGAGTCAATTATCTCATGATCCCAACTGTTTCATCAACATCAAATACTTACACAAAATTATAAGAACTCATAGATACGTACTCTATTTCTTGAAACACTTGATGATGAACAAACACATCTGCTCTCTTACTAATTGCAGATCTTTGACCGAGTAAGTTTTGCCCGAGTTCTTGAAATGTTCTCGAACCTGTAGAGAACAAGATAAACAAATATGTATGTAAAGACACATATTTATTTGTTTTAAACAAAAATGATAGACAGATTTATAAAATGTATATGTAATGGAAAGTATAATATACCTCATCATCTTTTGTGAGCTTCTCTATGTTTAAGACAATTTCCAACATGTATCGCATTACATAGTAACCACAACTCTTAGAGTCCATTTGCCTTGGACACTGACAAGTATATAGAAAACAAAAACAAACAGTCAAAAATAGCAAATTACGACTAACACAATAATGATAAATAACTGTACCTCAAGATGAACAATTGAAAGGTTGTCAAACTGTTGAAGAACCGTCTTCATATAAGCACTGTTAAGTTCAAAATTAAATCATTAATTCCGGTTCATCATATTATATAGACAAACAATAAGTTGCATTCATTAACTAACACTTACGCTTTGAACAAGTCGTCGATTTGCAAGTCACGATACATTCGTAATGGGTCAAGCACAAGTAATTGTGATGTTGCCATGGAGAACACAAGGAGTACCCAATGGTTGCTACGATTGTAATTTTGAAAATAGTTATCATATAATAATACAATAAGTCACAAACTTAACAAAACGAATTAAATGCAAGAGGGAGAGTATTACGCACGTCTGATGGAAAGGGATCATCACGTATCTACTACTGTTTTGAACAGCCTTCGTTATACCATGCGACACATAGTTCCTGTATCCGGCCGGGTCTCTGTTTGCAGAATCTAGCGATGTTGTTTCAGGACATAAGAATGTCAGCACATCTCCAATTTTTTTATGACGCAATCTAGCTTTCATATACCTTCAACAAAAAATAATAATAATTAAAGGTGGAATAGCAAAACCAATACATAACAAGGTAGTCCTTAAATTACAAGTTATTTTATTTAAATTTATTTTCGAATGTAAGAAACAAAAAGTAACACTTACAGGGAATATGCTTGGATGATAGATATATTCAACATATCTCTGCACAGCATCTCTTTGATGTCCTCAAAATTTATTATTGTTCTTTGATCCGCTTCGTAATGGAAAAGCCACTCAGGTAACAACACTGACACGCTAGTCATATGCAGACTCTTTTGCAATATCAGTTCATACAGTATCTTCTCATACTTCGCGAAATGACTGATCACAAAGGGGGGACACACAAACTTCTTTCGCTGAGCTTCAGTAGTTACCTCTGTCTGCATAGGTTCTTTCCCCTTGGATTTCTGGTTGCCCTCAGCCAACTGTGTGTTCTCTCGATCAACATCCATTGATTGGTTGATCTCTTCATCACGGTTTCCCAATCTTCTCGTTTGATCAGGGATCTACCCAATCATATATAATACAAAGAAGTTAAAACAATGTATACATTAAAGGGAAAACAATTCATAAAAGATTTATACATACCTCATCAGTGATGACAATAAAACCGACTGGCCATGGTACAATAGCACCCTTCCCATCAAATAGTGTGACTTTGCCATCAATATCCATGGGAAGAAAAGCATTCTCAAATCCATCAATGATGGTCTGCAGGATTACTCTAGCATAGAATGGGGGAAGACGCTTGAGATTAATCAATGTAGTTGATGCTGATTGTAGCACAGTACCGTATGCAGCATCCACAGGATAACCATCAAGCGTGATTTGTAGACGACATGTTTTTTGTTCCTAAAATAAGTAAAATTACAATTTAAATGTGAATAAGGCTAGTATTTTTTACAGTCATACATTTACCATGACGAACAAGATTAATAGAGACATACTAACCTTCAGATTAGCAAACGGATACGGATCAGAAGGGGCGGTACAACTAGATGAAGAAGTCGGTCGGGTTAGATCAGTTTGTTGGTTTCGTCCCCCCAAAGCCTTAGAAACAACCTCATTCACTCTCCGATCTACAAGTGCAGACACCTCCTGCTCCGTCAGACTTTTTGAGGTGGACTTTTCAAATACAAATTTCTGACGCACTTGTCCCCCGAAACCTCTAACCCTTCCAGGATGATCCTTTAATCCAAGAAGTTGATTCAGCGGATCATTTTGACTCGGTGGAGCAAATATATCTATCTCCCCTCGCTGGGAGGCTTCAGCCTAGTAAGATGATCCAAAAAATAAGCAATAAGTTATAAATTGTAAAAAATAAACTTTTAAACAAAACTGTTATTATTGAACAAGTTAAACACTTACAATCTGAGCAGCCAACTCTGCTGTCTCTGGTCGCGGGTGTACTATCTTCCCATCCTTATCTACTTTTGAGTGACCCAAAACATAGAGCTGAACTCGGTTGGCTTCATACACAGTGTCGATGGGAACTTCAACGCCATCGTCATTCTTTTTTGTGAGCAAACCGGCATCTTTCCACTTGGGAATGCTACCAGTGTATCCCTTCCGGCCCATATACTGTTGAAATCTATTTTTTGCTCGGTTTGCCCTTGCTTTTTCTTGAACCTCCTATCAATACAAATCATTAAACTATTCATTAAAACAATATATACACATATTAAAATTTGTGTTATACAAATTTAGATTCAAACTTAAATATAGATTCATTAAAAAAATGTATACCATGAATTGCTCCGACGTGTGAAACTTCTCGAACTCTTCCCATTCTTCCTTTGTGATCATGCCATCATAAAATATCCATGGTGGCACGTCGCACGATTTCCTGATCCAGTTCGCCACCAAGAAAGATCTGAACTGCCTCGCCCGTGCACCTATAAGTGACAGAACCGTCGTCCGCGCTTCATCTGGTATTTTGTACCGTTGTTGTACTTGCTGCCACATTGATTCTTTCACTTCTTCCTCCTCGTGCCTCCAATATTTATTAATTGAGCAACGAGACTTCACAAGATTTCCTAACATGCTTGCGAACTCAGCTTTACAGTCTCCCCAGCTTCTGAAGTATTTATCCCAGATTAGATCAATATCTGCATCTTTCTTCAACCTCACCCCTCTGCTCGGCCCCCTACCCTTTCGTTTGTTTGACGATTTCTGCTGTTGTGGCTGCTGCTGCGGCTGCTGCTGCGGCTGCTGCTGTGGCTGCTGCTGTGCTGCTGCTGCGGCTGCTGCTGTGCTGCTGTGCTGCGCTGCTGCTGTGGCTGCTGCTGTGGCAGCTGTGATGGTTCATAGTCCATCAAACCCACACCCTCATCACAATATAAGTCTGGATCATCCATATCGATGTCCATTTTGATTCCTGCATGCAATATAAATAGAAGATTTAGATAATTAACAAGTAAATGAAACTAAGAAATTATAAATACGGAAACAAAACTATCAATAATGGAAAAGCCATAAATAAACTATTCAATGTCATTGATGGACGAAAGAAATAATAAATAAGCTCACATTAATCAATCCACATTCCTTCGTCATGGTCTGACCGCACAAAATTTGTAATATGGTCCAACTCTGGTAATTGAATCGAAAGGCTTGGTATTTCATCTTGCATGTCGTATTCATCCTCATCGACCACACCATCCACACCAACTATTCCTCTTTTTCCTTGAAGTACAAAGGACCATCTAGGATTAGATTGGTCAGAAATGTAATATACCTGTTTCGCCTTAGTTGCAACAACAAACGGCTCAACTGTGGGTGTTGCACCACCAAGATGAACTAGTTTCATACCATGTTTCTCCTCATGGTAACCATGTCTGTTGTCAATCCACTTGCACCGAAACACACAAGTCTCATATGCGGTGTAATCTAGAACCCAAATATCTTGTACAACACCGTAGTATGATTGTTTCAACTCCATTGGATTTAGACCCATACCTCTGACATTGTACATACTCTGGTAAGCAACCACATTGATGCCACTGTTTTGATTCATTGATTTTTGATCTTGTCATTCCGTATAAAAATTGTAGCCATTTACGTCATACCCTTCGTATGAAACAACGTCAAATAAGACTGTGTGACCAGAAAGATTACCATACGCAGGAAAGTCATTGATTGTGCAATATAACATAGCACGTAAGTTAAAATTCTCTTTTCCAAATGAGTCATACACCATGACCCCTTCATTCCACAAGAGTTGTAGGTCATCTATCAATGGTTGTAGAAAAACATCTATTTTGTTGTCCGGTTGTTTTGGATCAGATATCAAAAGTGACAACAAAATGTGTCTAGGTTTCATACACAACCACAGGGGAAGATTGTAGATCATCAATAATACCGGCCACGTGCTGTGTATGCTACTCAATGTACCGTAAGGGTTCATCCCATCAGTACACAAATCGAGTCTCAAGTTTCTTGGCTCGCTAGCAAACTGAGGAAATTTCATGTCAATGTTTTTCCACTGGGACGCATTTGCCGGATGTCTCAATTTACCATCATTTTTTCTGTGAGTCGAATGCCACCTTAGATTCTCCGCATCTTTTTCAACTGCAAATAGACGCTTCAATCGTGGTATTATGGACAAATACCATAACACTTTAGCAGGGGATGCCACCTTACGACGACCAGTGCATTCATTTTGGTTTTTCCTCGCATAACGCGATTCCCCACATTCTGGACATTTATCAGCAAATTCATTACCCTTCCAATACAAAATACAACTAGATGGACAAGTGTGGATCTTTTTGTACCCCATGCCCATTGGACACATCAACTTTTTTGCTTCATAAGTCGATGTTGGTAAAACATTATCCTTAGGTAGTATGCTCTTCATCATCTGTAAGAGAGCAGTGAAACTCACATCACTCCAACCAAATTTCGATTTTAGATTGAAGAGTTTCAAGACTGCGCTCAATTTACTCAATTTTGTAGAATCACACCCCGAATACAACGGTGTTTTGGATGAATCCAGCAAAGTCTTATAGGTGTCTGGCATATTGTAAAACTCTTGTTCAACATCTTCCAGCATTGCAGCAATGTCATCGTAATCTGGTTCATTGTCTACCATGTCATTGTCATCGACCACAATTGTTTGATTATCTTCAACTTCCTCTTGTTCATTACACATGACATCTACCGCCCTCTGACCATGCCACCGGACTATATCTTCATAGTCTTTTGTAAAACCACGACGAATCAAATGTTCCTTTATTTTTTCTATCCTTTGATACTTCAAATAGTTTTTGCAGTCCACGTAAGGACAAAATATGTATCCCTTATTAGCAGGAGTCAGATTATCGACCAGAACATTGCAAAATTTGTCAACTCCCTCAAGAAACTTGTTATCCAATTTTCCGCTGTACATCCATGAGTTTGCCATCTGATATCCTTTAAAATATTGTTTAGTGCCACATGTGAAAAACCAAGGGCAAATTGAAGAATTAATAAAGCAATAATCACACCAGAAGAATTGTTGTGATGAAGAGTAGGATATGGACTGTTAAGTTTGTTGACTTTGCATCTTTGTCAGTCACGACGAGGATGAACAAAAGCAATAATCACGGCAAAAGAATTGTTGTGATGAAGACTAGGATATGGACTGTTAAGTTTGTTGACTTTGTATCTTTGTCAGTCACGACGAGGATGAACGAAAGGAATAATCACGGTAGAAGAATTGTTGTGATGAAGACTATGATATGGACTGTTAAGTTTGTTGACTTTGTATCTTTGTCAGTCACGACGAGGATGAACGAAAGGAAGTCTACTTCATTGTGGAGGGGACTAAGGCGTTCAATGGACGGGTAATTAACTATATATGTTGCATAATCATATATTACTTAAGGAAAACATTTTAAATGTACCTTATTCGATGCGGATGATAAGCGTAATAGTTTGGTGATGAAGAAACGTGAGGAATCCAATCAGATTAACTCTGTTTAAGAAAATAGAAAGTAACAGTACAAAAAATTGTAACTACAATTGTAGTGCAAATGTGATTGTCAAAACATAATAATGAAAGCAGCAAAAATAGAGGCGAAGTAGGGCGTTTCACTAGTACAAAAAACGTCTATTTCGGCGCCCCTATTTTGGCGGTTGTAGATAAAACCTCCGAAATAGGGGCCCGAGATGTATACCTTATGTAAAGAAGGGGTCTATTTCGGCGGTTGCTAGATATGAACCGCCGAAATAGGCCCTTTTTAATAATAAAAAAAATTAAAGAGACCTATTTCGGCGGTTCCTTACACGAAACCGCCGAAATAGGTGTTTCTATTTTTCTTTTTTTTAAATTTAATCGTCTATTTCGGCGGTTCCGAAGAACGAACCGCCGAAATAGGTCTCTTTAATTTTTTTAATAATTAAAAAGGGCCTATTGCGGCGGTTTTTTGTTAGGAACCGCCGAAATAGGACCTTTTAATTAACCCCCAGCCCGATTCGAAAACAATTACGCTTCATTACGGCTAATTACTAACCCTCTTCTCATCTCTCTGTTCCGCGGCGATTGCGAACCCCACCGCCACCACAGCCGTCACCCCCCCCCCCACCCTCCTCTCCTCTCGGTGTCGCGCCATCGGTGGTCGTCTTTGGTTGGCGTCGCCGCCCTCATTCCGCCACTCAACAGAGGCGAACAGAGGTGAGAAACCCTAATTTGTTTCGGTTTTGTTTATAATGTTAATTTGTTGTTAAAATTGATAGATTGTTGTCACATTGTGATTGTGGATGATGATATTTATTGTGTGTGTGAAATCTTTGCAAGATTTGGTTGTTAAACTATTAAATTTATGTATGCACACAAGTGTTCGACGAAATGTCCGAGTGAATTTTTGTGCTGTTTTTGGCCCTTCTTTTAAGTGTAGTTAGGTTAGCTTATTTGGGCTAGATTTATTATGCTTATAAACGTATGAATGAGTGTTGTAATATGTGCAATAAATATAAGTATAGTGATTGCGAGTAAAAGATATGTTGTTAATTAAGATGAGCATTAAGTATGAGTAGTTTGTTTCTTATATATTTAAAAGTATTACGTGTGTGGAGAATTAGAGAAAGTGTTATGAAATGTATATGTACAGTGCAATGAAAACATGATATTAAATTAGCAACGAGTAATGATTATAGATGTGTCGCGTGTAGTATGATGTCTGGTTGTGTCATAGTATAAAATATTATTGTGTTATTTGTGTATATGACGATAAGTGAAATACAAAGATAAAAGTTAGTTATTAGTTGTCTGTAATAGTAGGTGAAGTGAAGAATGCGTGTGTGTATGTGTTGAAAGTAGTAGCTTGTGTGAGCAAGTGAATATGAAAGTTGTAAACGCAAAGTAAAATAATCAAATTTTGTAGTGAGTTTAGAAGAAAGAATAGTAAAGAAGAAAGAGTGTATAAAGTAATGAGTGAGCAGAATGATGATTATAGTAGATAAAAGTAGTAAAAAATGTAGAAATGATAAGTAGAAAAAGTGCTAGTAAAAAAGAGTGGAAGACCCTGAAGTAGTGTAAGAAGTTAAATGCGTAGTAAAAGTGTTAGCGTAGTAATAGACAAGTGTGTGTAGGGGGAAAATTTCGTATGTATGCGTTAAGTTGATTTCTGTGAAGTGTTAAGTGGTAAACAATTATATGTGCAGCACATGAAAGATGTAATGTAAGTGTAGAAAAAGAGTAGAACGTTTCGTAGTGTATAATTGAATAAGAGCGTGAACAAGCAGTCATAGTAGAAAATATTGTAGTAGGTGAGGTATTAGCCGTTTTAGTAGCGGTTTGAAGTAGAGGTGTGAGAATGTATTTATATATATATATATATATATATATATATATATATATATATATATATATATATATATATATAGTATTGTATAGTCGTTATTTAATATAAAATTATTCTAATTGATCTGAATGTTGTTCAATCTTTATGCGTTGCCTCTGTAGAGATTGGTGTTGCTACACAAGTCTCGCACGCCCGATTGAGAAGAGGGGCTGAAAACAATTCATTTATGAACCGGTATTTTTTTTTAATTTAACTCTTCATTCTCTTCATTCTCTTCACTCACTGTAATATAATCTAACTTATCATTTTTCTCTTTTGTGTCTCTACAGATAAATACTTAAGGAGCTTCTTTACCATTTGATGGTAGATTGAAAGCGGAGCGGAGAGCAATTCATTTTCGAACCGGTAATATAATCTAACTTATCATTTTTCTCTTTTGTACTTTGTATTTGATTTCCACAAATTATTGGAATTTCGTTTGATGAATAATTTGGTATATATTAGTTTGGTTTATGATTGAAATTTGTGTTGTTGAATAATTGGTGAATGCTTAATAATAGGCATAGTTGTGTCTTTTTTTACTTTGTATTTGATTTCCACAAATTATTAAAATTTGGTTTGATGGATAAAGTTGGTATTAGTTTGATTTGTGATGGAAATTTGTGTTGATGAATGGTTGGTGAATGCTTAATAATAAGCATGGGATAGGTAAAATTATGCAAAAGTCATGCCGTTTTTTTTTAAATCTCTTCGTAATTAATATTGTTTGATGTATGTGTATATGTCTAACAATATCTAATTTTTTTATCAGGTCTCACTACATTCAAGTCCGTGAATCACCTCTCTTGTTTCCCGCCTTCTTCCATTACTGTTCCTCTTTCCTCCTCTGTGCACAAGTAAGTAACTAAACCTTATTTTTTGTTTAATAAATGCAATTATGTATTTAAATATAAGTGCTAGTACATAATTTAGCTTCATTCCCTATTTGTTGATGCATTTCTTTTTTAATTTATTTTTTGTTGCTCCCTTGCAGAGACATATCAGAAGTGGTATTGCTGCATCTCTCGCACAGAACCTACCTCTCAGGCACCAGTCTCCCCTGTCCATAAATCCTTAAAAAACAAGTACGTATTTAACTCTCGATTCTTTGTTAATCTCTAAACCGGTTTGAACTTATACAGTGGAGAATTGAAAGCGTTGATTTGATGATCTGAATTTGCAATTGGTTTTCAGTTAGCTAGTAAAGAATTGATTTATTTTAATTGTTGGTTGCTGCCATTGTTGGAATGTTTGTGGTTGTGATGACTTTGGTGAGTGCTGAATAATAAGCACGGGATGTGTACAATTATGCAAAGGTCATGCCAATTTTTTGTAGAAAAAGTATTCGTAATATTGTTTTAAACACCGGTTTCTGTTTTAGAAGTGCAACAATTTCTTAAATTTAAAATGCTAGTTTATTTTGTGTTTGCAACCTTAGAGTTAGGCTAGACTAATTGACAATCATCCCAGTCATGCTCCATTAGAAATAAACATGTGCAACTTAATACAGGCCATATTCTACAAAGGCTCTAACTCACACCTGTGATCTGTTGCACATGTAGTATGGAGCGTGACTGGATGTATGGTGATAGAGGCGAACATTTTGACAAAATGCTGAAAGAGTTTTGCAAAGCTGCAGTGCAACACAAGGACAGGACAAAGGCGGAGAAAATTCCATGTCCTTGTGTTGATTGTGGTGTGGTTAGACATTATTCAAGCATCAACCTCGTACAACTCCATGTGAAGACCCGTGGTTTCATGCCACATTATACAAAATGGATTTTTCATGGAGAACGTGTTGAAGATAATGCTTCATCTTCCTACAGTCACGATCGGTGTAACTCAAGAACCGAGCAGACATTCGATACTACTAACGAGTCAGAACTCCCAAGCGCTTCCGGAGTCAATGTTGACAGTGAGTCGACTTATCATGATGAACAAATTGACGAGATGCTTGGTAACGTTGAGGATAACTTTGTCGACCGGCCGGATGAGTATCAAAGGTTGTTGGACGCATCCAAAACGGCGTTGTATCCTACTTGCACTAAGTACACGAAATTGACAGCTATATTGAATTTGTTCAACCTGAAGGGAAGATATGGATTGAGTGACAAAGGTTTCACGGCATTCCTCGAGCTGATTCATGATATGCTACCGGATGAGAACGGTCTCCCTACGACCACGTATGAGGCAAAGAAATGGGTGTGTCCAATGGGAGTAGAGTACAAAAAAATTCACGCGTGTCCAAACAACTGTGTGTTGTACAGGGGTGAATACGAACATCTGGACAATTGCCCGAAATGTTCGTTGTCCCGGTATAAGCATAAAGATGGTGAGTACTCCTCCGTTCAGAAAAAAAGCCCTCCAGCAAAACTTGTTTGGTATTTGCCGATTATACCCAGATTCAAACGGTTGTTTGCGAATCCGAAAGATGCAAAGAACTTACGATGGCATGCGGAGGTAGAAAGAGTGATGAGAAACTAAGACATCCAGCAGATGGGCCTCAGTGGAGAAACATCAATAGACGGTTCAAAGAACATTTCGGACATGAAGATAGGAATCTGAGGCTTGGGTTATGTACTGATGGAATGAACCCGTACGGCACATTGAGTAGTCAACACAGTACATGGCCTGTTCTGCTAGTGATCTACAATTTGCCCTCATGGTTGTGTATGAAACGAAAGTACATCATGTTATCGCTCCTGATATCTGGTCCCAAGCAGCCAGGTAATAGCATTGATGTGTACCTTGCCCCTCTGATCGACGATCTGAAGCTATTGTGGAATGAGGGGACCGTGGTATATGATGCTTATGCAAGAGAGAATTTCACGCTCAAGGCTTTGTTGTTCTGTACCGTCAATGACTTCCCTGCGTATGGGAACTTGTCCGGTTACACGGTTAAAGGAACATTTGCATGTCCCATATGCGAGGAAGACACTTGTTCGGACCGTTTAAAACATTGTGGGAAGAATGTTTATATGTGTCATCGACGTCTTCTCCCCGAAGATCACCCTTATCGAGTAACGAAGAGAAAGTTGTTCAATGGTCAAGCCGAAACTCGTGTGGCCCGTCTACCTCTGACTCTGAGGAAGTGTACGAAAAGGTTAAGGACATTGCAAATGTATTTGGAAACACATCAAAACCGGCGAAAAACATTTGGAAAAAGTGTTCTATCTTTTGGGAACTACCTTATTGGCGTCATCTTTCTGTGAGGCACTGCTTAGACATCATGCACATTGTGAAGAACGTTGGTGAGGCAGTGAGTGGGACTTTACTCAATATACCCGGCAAAACAAAAGACGGATTGAAAATCAGAAAGGACATGCAAACCATGGGTATACGAAAGGAGTTACACCCACAAGAGAATGGGAAACGAATCTACCTACCTCCTGCATGCTACACGCTCTCAAAGGCTGAAAAGATTAGTTTCTGCAAATGTCTGTACTCGGTAAAAGTACCGTCTGGGTACTCTTCAAACTGGAAGAACATTGTATCGATGAAGGATTTAAAACTTTTAGGCATGAAATCTCACGATTATCATGTACTGATGTTACATCTTCTTCCGGTCGCAATTCGAGGGATATTGCCATCTGATGTCAGAAATGCTTTAACTCGGTTATGTTTCTTTTTCAACGCTGTTTGCTCCAAGGCAATTGACGTAACCTCTCTAGATGATCTACAACGTGAAATTGTCACATTATGTCAACTTGAGATGTATTTCCCACCATCTTTCTTTGATATAATGGTACATCTAATTGTGCACATCGTTCGAGAGATACAGTTCTGTGGTCCGGTATACTTACGGTACATGTACCCTTTTGAACGGTACATGGGTATTCTGAAAAGTAGAATGAAGAATAGGTATCGACCAGAGGGGAGCATTGTTGAAGCAACAGTGACTGAGGAAGTCACGGAGTTTGTGACCGATTATTTGAGTGAGGCAGAGTCTATTGGTATCCCAAAACCACGACACTATGGCAGGTTTAAGGGTAAAGGTGTTATTGGTAGAAAGATCGTGCAAGTTTCGCGTCTACTTATTCATCAAGCACATTTGTTTGTCTTACAACATCTTGAGGTTGTTGAACCTTATTTGGAAACCCATATGGTTGAGTTAAGGCATCAAAATCCTTTGAAAAACCACATTTGGCTGACAAAGAACAAAACCGAGTTTTTATCCAATGGTTCAAAGATCATGTGTTGACATTAGCATCATCAGATCCAGAAGCTGTAAGCGAAGAGATCAGATGTTTGGCAATCGGACCTGAAACTAATATTACATCTTTTGAGGGGTATGATATTAGTGGGTATACATACTACACTGCACGCCAAGATGCCAAATCGATAAACCAGAATAGTGGGGTAAAAATTGAAGCTGCTGCCACTGAGTACCACAGCGGTAACCGATCTCAACCAGTTAGTAATTGGTATTATGGTGTCATCGAGGACATCTGGGAACTAGACTATGACATTGATTCCTTTCTGTTGTTCCGGTGCAAGTGGGTGGACAACCGACGCGGGTACCAAAATGATGGAGGGCTTACCATGGTTGATCTTTCACGGTTACACGGTTATAATGATGATCAATTTGTTCTGGGAAAGGATTGCGAGCAAGTGTGGTATGTTGAGGATCCGAAAGACTGCAGATGGTCTGTTGTTCTTCCAGGAAGAAGGCCGGTTGTAATCGAAAATGAAAATGAGGATAACGATGAAAATGGGACTGTAGAGGAAACATCCTTGTTTCCTACTGGATTACCGGATTCGATTGATGATACCGAAAACGATTTGCTCTACGCACGATCAGACCATGATGAGGGTGTTTGGGTAGAAAATATGAAATGATTTATGTTTTTGTACGTGTCAGGTAATGTTGTTAGTAGAATGTAGACTGTAATATCATCTTAACTGTTATTGTTATGCATCATAGTATTTATGTTATGAGTTTAACTGATGAAAATGCTTTATGATTTTTTTTTCAGTGGATGATCACCCTGATGACCCCATTGGACGGCTTATCTCGACTGGAGAACCTGAGCCACAGCAGAATAGACCAAGTAAGCGGGTCACAAGAGGAGGAAAGAAGAAGAAGGACCAGTTAGCAGTACACGAGACTGAGGCTGGCCCTTCACAGCAGACCGAAGAGGAGTCAGTTGTCCCACCAGAGGCGAAGAAGCAAAAGAAGAGAGGTGCAACACGTGGGCTGAAGGCTAACAAGGGCCCTCCTACAAAACCGGTGGACTTCAATCAGTTCAACCAACCCCATGGAAATTGGAAGAATGACTTCACCGCTTACGGTAGCCATTTGGTGAAGTCATATTGCAACATAAACCACAACTGGAAGCAAGTGCCTCAATCATTGAAGGATACTATGTTTCAGCGTCTTCAGGTAAATCTCTACATTATTACTATGATCTTTTGTGAAATAATAGAACATTTATGTTTACTTTACTAACTGAATGATCATGTACGTAGTCTCGTTTCTCCGTGGATCCCGCACTTAAAAAGGATGTGCTATCAGCGATGTCGAAACAGTTCCGGGACCACAAGAATAAGTTGGCTGACAAGTTCATCTACAAGATGCCTACTCCAGAAGATCCAGATGATCCAGATCATGGTGGAGACGGTGAGAGACCACCATGGGAGGTTTACGAGGGCATAACAGAAGAGCAATGGGTACAATTTGTTGAGAGGCGTCACACACCGGAGTTCCAGGTGCACTTTATTGTCATACATACATAAATTAATCTTAATTTCTTATGTTTTTTTGTGTTCAATTTCACTTAACATGATCCCATTAATTTATGCAGGCTCTCCGTGCGAACAACAAGCAAATGCTAAGAAGAATCTGTACCCTCACCACTTAGGTGGAAAAAGTATTGCTCAAAGGGTACCAGAATGGGAGCAAAAGGGATATCTGCCCACGGATGGCTCATTGGATGCCAGTGGCAGAAGAATGAAAGTGTGGGAGTTAAGCCACATTCCGAAGAACTCTACTCCCGAAAATCCTCAATACGATGAAGCCACGAGAGCAGTTATTGCTCAAATGGTAAGTGATATCATTTCATTTTCAGTCAAACTGTTCATTTCCTTTGTATATGAACTTATGTTAAACTAATAACTGTATTTGTGTGTTGTATTAGGGTGAATTAAGCTCTCAGCTCACCCAGGGCACCTGGACCTCACAGAGGAATGATGATCCTCTTACACGCGCTCTTGGTAAGAAGGATCATCCAGGTCGTGCCATTGGGTTTGGTGGGCACGTTGGTATCCGCCAGGCATTTGGCGCACCCGGGTCCAGAATCAGCAGGGACAGTCGATTAGCTACGAGGAGCACCTGAGAGCGTTGGCTGAGATGGAGCAGAGGATTACTCAGAACGTCGACGAGAGGATCGCTCAGGCTATATCAAGGATTCAGCCACAGCAGCATGAAAGCCAAGAGGTTTCTCGACCACCAGTTGATCAGTCACCCATTCAGCAGCAGAGTGCACCGGTAGTGAGAAGTAGTGTCCACTCGGCTGATCCGTTTCCCTATGCATCTCTAAGGTTAGACTAACATTTCAATTGAGTACATGACGATTATGATTTTTCACTTGATCACTAATATCATCATAGAAGAATTCAATTTTTATCTAAACAAGTTCCACATAACACTCAGGCACCCACTGAGTGCCATCTGTTTTTACAAATTGGAGTAGAAGAGGTCATGGTTGCATGGGGAAAACTTTTCCCCTCTCTCCAAGTGATATTGTGCACGGTGAACCACTCCGACATTACCATGCACGAGTGCTTCTAGACGAATTTGTTGCAGAGCATGCTGACGTCGGTTTACCGGTGCCGATCCCACAAAGACCTACCTGCGTTCTGCACAAACTGCGACAGTGCAGTGGCCTGCACGATTGGTCAGACTCCCTGGGCAGGTATTACTCTTAACCGTTGCTATAAAACTATTGGTGTACCACCTTGCATCCATATACTTAATTAGACTAATATCATAGGATATGAGCCGACCGAAGACTGATAAGGGCAAAGGAAAAAGAATTGCCGCACCTGTGCAATCAAAGGCATCCACAAATTTTGTGCTTAGACCTGCTTTGGTGGAGAAGAGAATATTGGCCGGCTTGTCGACTAATATGCAGATTCTGCATTCCTCGTTGTTGGTGCTACCACCTGATTCTGATTCCCTCACTGTGGAAGATCCCGAGCGGATATTTCACTATATAGTTCAAGGAGAAGATATACATCGATTTGGGATGTATATATCCGACTTCGAGGAGTGCTTCAGGAGGGATTGGTTGAATGTGTCGATTATCAAGTCGGCCGCCATGTGAGTGACTTCTACCTTTTATATTTTGAATTCATTAATTGGTGATGAATTAGATGTTTGAATAAAAAGTTAATGACTAATGATATTGCCTCATAGGTGGGTGCATGATAAGGCGATCAATGTCTATGAAGATCAAGATTTGGATTCCTGTGTCCTGCTATGTGCAGTGAAGTCCAGATGACAAGTGATCCGCAAGGCCTTATGCATATATGACGAATGCCCTCTTTGAATGTTCTAACAAGTCATTTATTATGCTGCCATATCATTCAGGTATGATATTTGACTATTTCTCTTAGTATTATCTAAAACATATAGTTTGTGTTAGTTGCTTAATGATTTCAACACATTGTGTAATTTGTGGACAGTCGACATTGGTCATTGCTTGTGCTGGTGATGTGAAGCACCCACGAATCTTGCAATTTGACTCACTTGGTACGGGTGCCAAGAGACCGAAGATCTCCACCGCAATACTGGGGTAATTAGTTTTTATCGTAAACAACAATTATTATTACTTAACATTAACTGTTTCATAACTTGCTACTGATGCTTAAAACTATATATATTGCTGATGTATATAGTTCCATGAGAGCTGCATTATCTCTCCAGGGTATAACAATGAAGAGTAACATCCCTTGGAACACTGTCAAGGTACTCTATTAATTGATAAATTTGTGTGATAATGTTTAAACTTGTTTATAACTGTCAATATGTGCGTTTTATAGTGTCCGGTGCAGCCTGGGGGTTCAGAATGTGGATACTATGTCATGAGATTCATGAGTGACATAGTAGGAGCGGCAAACCTTTTACCAGAGCACTCGTTAGACAGGTAACATTCTTTGAAAGTTTCAGTTATGCTCTTTACATGTTGTTAGACTTGTACGTTTTAGATTAATGTTCATTTTTTTTCAAGGCTTTCGAAGAAGTGTTCAAAGGTGGTCAGTATGATGATGCTCAAATTGTTGAGATGCTTGAGGAATGGTCGGAGTTCGTCTGCACAAGTTTAATGAATTGATGATCATGAAGATGTTTTGTGAACTTTTTGAGTATGTAAATGTAACTCTGTACACTTGTGGATGGTGTAATGGTAGATTTGAATTGTAATGGTGTTTTTAATTTGTAATGAAAGTGTGTAATTGCATTGGTTTTGTTAACTCTCAAATTGTGGTGCGTCGTTGGTATTAATTGGGAGCTTTTATAACTTTTTAAATGTGTGCTGGAGCTCCCTGTATGGATGAAGCATTATTACAGGTCTGATTGAACAAATGTGGTGAATATAATATATATATAAGCTGGGATGGAAAAAAACAAAAAAAAATACCTATCTCGGCGGTTCTTAGAGACAACCGCCGAGATAGGCCCCTGGGATTGACCGATGTGAGATTGACCATGGGTCTATCTCGGCGGTTCTTAGAGAACAACCGCCGAGATAGACCCATGGTCAATCTCACATCGGTCAATCCCAGGGCCTATCTCGGCGGTTGCTCTAAGAACCGCCGAGATAGGTACCTATTTCGGCGGTGCTCATTTCGGCGGTTACAACCGCCGAAATAGGCCCATTGGAACCGCCGAAATAGGCCTTTTTTCTAACTAGTGTTTAAGAAGGTAAAAATTATTGTAACATACCTTAAAAATGTAGGCGTACAATGCTCAAATTTTCAGAGGTGAAAAAGTGCAGCAGTTTTCCAGCAGCAGTTCTTCATCAACAGTAAATTAGAAGCAAATCAGCAAAAATAAGAATAGCATTAACAATTCATCAAGTGCAGGTAAAAAACAAAAGATATAATATTCACAAGAAAATTTTGGCATGGTCTCCCCTGTTTTTCTATGTTTTCCCGGTTCTAAGAACCTCCACAACTTCACTCAAAAGGATACCATTCAACTCACCAAGCGCATCACTAGCAATTGCAACCATAATGATGGCTAGCCCACCAAGCACACTAACAATTCATCAAGGTTTCACACTTAATGCCACCACAAAATGCAACCAAATAATCTAGTAGCTTAGGCAATTAAGGCTCAAAATTGGGCGCACGAGATTCCGGTATCATCCATAATGCAACAACACACATTTTAACATCAATGAACAATGCTAAACAAGACATAATGTAATTAAAACCTAAATCATCTGAATATGATAGGAAAGTCAACAAATTAAATACTAGTAATAGAACCAAGTTCAATATGAACAAGTTTGAGTGTATTACTGGTTCTAAAGTAGACTATTTCAGCTTGTACAAAATCTGGTGTACAAGAGATGCACCAGTTTAGTTATTTAGTCACTGCAAGGCGCGGACACAATCAGAGAATGAAGAAATCATGGAGCATGATAGTTTCCTAAATATGGCAAAGAGAAGATGGTAAGTTCAAGTGTATTACCGGTTCCAGAGTGAGATGTTTTCAGCCCATAGTTAAATCTGGTGTGCAGCAGCCCGGTGATAAGTATCACTGTCGAATAGCGGTAAAAGAAGAGAGGTATAGTTCAGCAACAGTAAAAAAAAAAGATGCGAAAGGTGTGTTTAAAAGGGAAAAACCAACCAGAAATCCGATTTAACATATTTGTGTGTATATAACTATCAAATAGAGAATCAAAAAAGAAAATTCATTCATGCATGAGAGGAGTTGACTTCTGAGCATGAGTTTCCTAATTATGCCAAAGAGGAGATGGTAAGTTCAAGTGTATTACCGGTTCTAGAGTGAGATGTTTTCAGCCCATATGTTAAATCTGGTGTGCAGCAGCCCGGTGATAAATATCACTGTAGAATAGCGGTAAAAGAAGAGAATATAGTTCAGTACAAGAGCATCAACATGGTTTAATTCATGGTAGATCTATATCGTATACATTTTGGTATCTGCAAACTAGTAGATTATTCATTCACTGTTTGATTCATCTAACTGTGTCTGTTTCTGTATATAATGTATGTCTTCTTCTTTATTATAAAAATACGCGACAATTTAAATAAGAAAAGATCCAATGTTGGTTTCATTCTTCATGTTATGGACATTCTCACGCTTTTGCCTGTTTTCTGTTCCACACTCGTCTCTTTTTACTTATAAAAATGGTTCTTTCATGTACTGTTTCAATTTCATCTTTAGTCATTGATGATGAGATTCTACAGTTTAATTAATTAACTTAACACACTTCATTAATGTTAAAACCTTAATATAGTATCTCTGTTTCTGTTAATTTCCTGGTAAGGAAGACTCTAGAGAGGTACGAGAAATGCAGTAGTTACAACACCCCAGAAGTTGAGAAGCCAAACAAGGTACGAGAAATGCAGTTACATACCACTATTTCATTACAATTTTTAGGATATCTTTGTTTATCAGATGCAAAAGGATAGTGAAAGATATAATTTGAGGAATAAATTATAATTACATGGTTCAATTAATGTGAAGTTAACTTATTGGTGGTCGGTGGTGTTGCTACATTATCAATTTGGCAGGTATAACCCAGATGATGGTAATGATCATCAGACAATGCAAGCAGCCATACTGGCCAAGTCAATGGGAAAATTAGTTTTGTTTGCTCAGAATGGTAACTATCTTGGCTTTTTTGGGAAAATTAGTTTGACAAATCTGAAATGTAAATAAGATCTTTGTCCCATCATGGATAGCTGATAGCTCTCTTGGTAATAACAAAAACAATGGAGATTTTGATGTATCGTTTATTAAAGCATGTAAGAATGATAGTAAATTGCACATACATTACACCTGTTCCCTTACTTATCTGTTATATTGAATCTTGTGAATTTCCATCTTAACAACAGGACAAAACTGGGTTTTAAGAGCAAATCAAGGGCTAAGTTTGATATCAATTAACCAAAAAAGGTTCCTTGTTTCCAACAAGTGGAAGAAGAAAATTGTGTTTAACAGAAGTTCAGATTAAGGAAAAAAAACAAGTTGGGATCATTGTGTTAGAAAATATATTTGTATATTATTTACATTGTGTATTCCGAACTTGTAGGCCATCCTCCTTAATTATAGGCTTCACCCTCACATGTAATTATAGTTATATATCAGTAAATACAAGAGCATCAATCTAGACATTGAACATCAAATTAGGAAGTCTATATGCAAAATAATAAGCTTGTAGTATCTATAACTATAATCGATTATCAAAAATTACCATCAGTATTACCGGTTCTAGCTTGGGATCTGCACGGTGGACAACAAGCTCGAGCAAGCCAACAGACAGCAAATTCCTCTACGGGCAGCAGATAGGGAGAGACGGTGGTGGCTTGGATGTGGTTGCGATCGACGACAGTGGTGGTGGAGGCCGCTGTTGCAATCGACGACGGGAATGGCGTTGTTGGCGATTGGCGACGCTTCCTGGTGGGGTGACAAAAAGCAGAAGGCGGCGACAGCACGGTGGACCGACGGCGAAACAGGGGGGGCGGTGGACCGACGTGTGAAACTGGGAGGGGGGCGGTGGACCGATGTGTGAAACTGGGGAGAGGGCGGTGAACGAGAGGGAGACGATGGTGTTGAGAGAAAATCGCGAAGTCGAGAGGTCGGGGAGAGATCAGGAAAATGAGGGGTGTTAGGTGATTTTAGATAGATTTTTTAAAAGACGGTTCTTCTAAAACCGTCCTTTATAATGCGAAAAGAGCGCGCAGAGATGTAGACAAAAAAACGAGGCTATATCTTAACCGTCTTTATTAGCGTTTTAATACGGTTGTTATAAAACTGTCGTTTAATATACTACGAGGCGCGCTATTACAATTTCATATAAAGACGGTTTTAATATAAGCGTCATTTAAGAAACATGTAGCGCAGTAAAAATCATCATTTTAAACGACGGTTTTATGTTAAACCATCGTTTTTAGAAGTCTTTAAAGTTCAGCGCGCGCATCCAATAGGCTTAAAAGACGGTTTTCATTTATAGACCGTTTTTTTTGATATTTTTTCTACTAGTGTTTATATTAAGGTCTATATAAATAAATTCACTATTATAATATCAACCACAATTCTATCAATGATAAGAACAATTGTAACTATACATGGCTTAAAACACTCAGGCTACTTGTTCACATATGAATAAAAAAAAATATAATAATTAATAGTGAACTTTATTAATGTTTACATCATACAAAAAAAACAATTAGTGTTAAAAATATGACCTATGTATTACTATGTTACATATAATTAAATATTGAGATTTTTATCCTTATTTTAGCATTAGTCAAAAGTAAAATGGATTATTATGTCATTCTTAGTAATCATGTACCCCTTCTATCCATAATACAAATATTTTTTTAGTTTTTTATTACAGATTTTATAAATTAGAAAATATTTAGAATTACTCCAAATATTTTAGTATAAGTTTTGAGAATAACGCTACTAGTTTAAAACTATTGCTAATTATTGGCATTAACTTATAATTTAGTATACCAATCTTTATAAATAAACGAAAAATAAAAAGGGAAAACAAACTTTTTTATATTAATATATATATTATCAATTTATTTAATTTTATGTCAAATTTAATATATAATATCTTTTAAAAACTATAATTATAACTATTGAAAATTCAAATTAATTTATTAAAATTAATTTTTAAATAAAATTAATATTATTAAAATATTCTCGCCCCTAATTAACGTTTTTGGTCCCGCCCCTGTTTATGGTATTCATTTTCTCTGCAGCATAAATTGTTGGCTGTTTTGTGGTTGTTTTGTGCTGGTATATTTGTGGACTATTTTGAAAAATGTTGTTCGGCAGTGACGGTTTGACATTTTTATCAAAAATATCAAACTCAAAATACCACATTTATACCATAAAAGAGACAACACCGAACGAAGCCTAATTTATTTGATTGAACCTAATAATAAATCATTACTAGTCTGGCATGGATCTAGACGTAACTGATAATTTTATATATCTTATTTATTAAAAACCTTTATTTTCGTCTCAGCTTTTCTCTCACACATTATAACACGGTTATACTCAAACAACCGTGTTGTAAAATATTTTATAACACTGTTAACACATAAACCGTGTTATAAAATGTGGTTATATAATATTTTTTCAACTAGTATAAAACCTATAGGTTTCTCCCAATATTACTGTTGTAAACCTTTGGTTTTCTTGATATGATTTTTATGAGCTCTCGTGTCTATTATAACATAGTTATTGCATTCTTTGTCATTATAGTAAGTGACATTATTAATATTGAAATTATTTATTATCTATTTTTGTTTTAATCTGGGGAAAACTATTTGTTGACATACTTCTCCTATTCTTCCTGCTTGTATACTAGTATCTTTGAATTTTATTTGGGGATATTTGAAATGCTACGTCTAGTATTATTGATTCTTGGGCGTTAGATTTTTCTTTCTCTCTACTCTTACTTCAAGTTTTCTTGTCCTCAAGCTACCTGCTTGCCTTTATAGGCAATCTTCTACCGTAACTCTCCTTTATCTTTTACTATTTGGATGACTATTCTCCTCCACTAGCTAGGACGGACTACTCTTTACATTATTGTTGGACATTACTACACCTACTACATTATTACACATACTATTCCCGCCTTGTAGACGGGGTTTCATTATTACACATACCACATATTGCTAGATACTTTTCAAATACTATTCCCGCCTTACAGATGAAGTTACATTATTGATGTCTCGCCTTCTTGTGTTTTCTCACACACTCCAGTCTTCTGGTTGACACGTGTCATTTCCCAGAGCTTGACACAACTTTTGATGTGTTTCTTTGGTGATGTAGATTGTGCTGGCGAACTTTTTCTGCCATTTCATAATGAATTCTTTTTCACTGGACTCATATCAAAATTATCCACTTGTCAGTCCCTTTTAGCAGTCTAAAGCTTTTCCAGCTTCATTTCCAAGATTTCCAACTACAGTCTTGAATACCAAATATTACCAATGCTCTTCTTAATTGAATCCGTTCATGACTTCTGGCATAACTTCCATGGCTGATTTCTATTATATTAATGCTTATAGGTTTTTGCCACGTATCCAATAAGAACAACATTGAAATTCTATTATATTATTATCAATCCTTTACGGAGAAATCTGATATCCCAAATCGATAAAGTATATATCTTCCATGAAAATGAGATTTTATCTCTTTGTATAAATCTGCATCAATCATTGAAATAGGACTAGGATATACTAATCCTAAATATCTCATTTCAAAAACATTGAAAATCATATTGGATCTGCATTTTATCCAAAACGATCCTTGGATAAAATCCGGTTATGATCAGGAAATAATTTCCATTATTTCGTAAACCATAGATAATCTCAAGGTCTTCTCTAAAACATTTTGTGCATAACATGGTCGTAAACTTAAAGTAGTATTTGAATTTCAAAAGATTCACTATTTTTTTGAAAGCCTTTTCAAATTATCGGCATATAAATTATGTATATCTGTAAATTGTGTTTATCTGTATTTTATGTATATTGTCTCGAATCATATATATATATAATTGTTTTTGTTATGATTGTTTTATGATATTTCGTTTAATAATATATGTCAATGAAGAATGTAAATTCACGTGAGACTCAAACCAGAGCCATACAAGAATGACCATGATGCATTGTAAATAAACCATATTTTTCCAAAATACATTCTAGCTAACAACTCAAATTCTTAAAAAAGTCATTTACAAATGTGAGAAAATTCATAATATACCTTAGAAACTTAGTAATATATAATCAAGCCCACTTTTTGATTAAGGTCATTTTATGAATTATACAATTCAACAAGGCGAAATTGGAAGGGATGGTGTGTATGGAATTATACAATTCAACTTCTCCTTTTCTTGCTGCTCTCACACTGTCGATTATAAATCCGCAAAAGCTCAAATTTTCTTTCTTTTCCCTGTATTATTAGTAGAGGACTGGCGAGGAGCCCGACAAGGGAAATGGGAGGTCGCACGAGCCTTACGGTGTAAGATGCTGCTAAGGGAGTTAGAAAAGCAGCGGATTCGGAATGGGATGACTGGCCGAGGAGATCACTCGGTGGGCGAAAAGGTGTGATGAAGTGGAATGGAGTTGACGCGGGGGAGGGAGGGAGCCTGCACATCGCTGCAATTCTTTCTGCAATGCGGCCGGGTCCTTACGATTTTCTGTTGGGTTCGCCACTTTTTGGACCACGGAGCTTTGTTCCGGTTTCAAGAAGCGTTGCCATTTAAGAGGAATGTCATGTACTACTGGGGTTTTAAATCGGAAAATCGGCCGATTGTGGTACTTCTCTACTGCAGGGAAGGAGACGATTGCGCTGGTTAGTATGGAATTGTTGTATATGTAATTGTTCTGGCGAGCCTAGTGTTATTATGCTATAGTGTACATGCAGGGCTCATCTTTGGTACGGCACAATAGGTAATGTGCAGAAACCGTGCCGATTTTTTGGCTTCTGGATGGGTGTTACTGTATAGACATTCTGTCGTTTTGTAGAAGAGATATACAGCTTGTGGGGTTCTGGCCGGTAGGGGACGGAAAATCAGAATTAAGGGCTACTGTTAAAAATTGTAAGTATGCAACTAGAGAACAAGTTAGGTGGTTAGATTGTACCCTGTTGTTTAATGCTGCTGACACTAATTAGTTTTAATAATTAGGCATTTGCCTTTTATTGAATGTAAAACAAATGTAGTTGGGTGAGTTAAAAACAGGCATCATTAAAATCTCCTTAGGTAAAACCCAGTAAGAAAATGCTGACACTAATTAGTATAAGGTTATCTTTATTCTTACTTGGTTCAAACAACAGCAATGACAACCTTGATAAGTTTAGTGCCTGGATAAGATTTTACCCTGTTTGACTATTTGCGGTTGTTTTAGCGGGAATCCTTAGGCTGTGCCCCATCCTGGTGCTACCGTTTGGATTGGATTTCAGAAATCTGATGCTGAGAGTTGCTCTGCATTGTAGTTTTGTGTGACTCACTATATCTATATGCGTATACTGCACAAGTTGAATTTGGTTGTGTGATATCAACATGGTTGACTTGATTATTAAGTACTCCATCTGTATAAAATATTAGTTGGTTTTTAGATGAACCTGCACTAGAACAGAGGGGAGTCTTTTTAAACGGAGTGAATCTGTAGAGTGGAACTAATTATGCTGTGTGGTTTAGTTAAATATATGCACCTGAACATGTACTCACTTGAACAATGGCTTGATTGGGACACATGTACGACAAAACATCTCATGTGCTTTCTTACTTTGATTAATGACTGGATAGTAGAACAAGCCAAAACCAGGTGATCGCTCTAGCCTAAAGCGCAAGGCTTGTGGCAAACATGAAGCAGATGAGGGTGTCAGAAATACAAGTTCAAATAAGAAGTTGGTTGGATCTGATAAGGTAGAAAAAACTCTAGTAAGATCACGTACAGGTGGTAATTCACAGAAGAAGCACTTGGTATCAAAAGAGTCCAAGTTTTGGTGTGAGACTTGTCAGGTGCAAACATCTTCAGTAAAAGACATGAACTGTCATAAGAATGGGAAAGCGCACCTAAGAGCCCTGAGTCTAGGCGAAGGTAAGTCCACCTCATCTAAGTCTGGAGTGGCTACCCCAGGAAGATGACCTATGTGTGAAGGGAGGTTGATTTAAGATAATGGGCTACGGAATGAAGGCAAGTAGATATATGTTTACTTCCGTAAGAGACGGAATTTTTGTACAAAACATGGCTCATGGCTATAAACAGGATGCAGCTCACATCAGGGAATAACCCTACCTCCTTTTTGTTTCCCCAGGATGTAAGTAGGTACAAGTTTTGAAACCGGACCCATTTATATATATGGTACAAATCAGCCAATTTGATTAGGAACAAGTTTTGTGACAGTGAAATGATTCATGTTAAGGGTGGCTGTAATTTAGGTATAGCCCCTACTTTTTCATGCAAGGTAACGAGCTTTTTTATTAGGAACAAGTTTTGTGACAGTGAAAATGATTCATTTTAAGATAAAGGGTGGCTATAATTCAGGTATGGTCCCTACTTTTTGATGCAAGGTAAGAGCTATTGCTCAGAACATTTCTTGTAATATTGCGATATGATTAAGGCTGGGGCTTTTCCTCCTTTAAAGCTTCACTACAGCTGCCTCCTTTGCTCCAACAGAATGTAAATCCGTCCGTGAGCACGCTGCTACGTATTTCATAATTTACTAATATAAACTTGAAAGGCACTATGAAACTTGAAAGGCACTATGAAGTCATGCATTAGGGGTGGTCGGAAGCCTCATCACTATCCATCACCCAGTTCCGTCACTTCCGACCAGTCATCCGTTAAGCATTGAATGGTGAAGAGGACATGTGAAACATGTTTGGGGAACCAGAGTTTTCTATAGGTTCCGAGTCTAATGGCGTAAGCACAGAAAGTACACAAACAGATTTGGAGGCTGAGGATAATGATGAGGATACACTACTACAGAACAAGTCTTTTTTGGTGGTTTTGATAGGCCTTTTTCAGGGGTTTGTATAGGCCTTTTTTGGCGGTTTCAAACCGCCAAAAATAAGATTACCGAAAAAGGGCTTGTCTATAATTTCGGCGGTTATGTAACCGCCGAAAATACGAAGATTTTTCGGCGGTTTCTACATTAGAACCACCGAATCATTTTTTTCTCGTTTTTATTTCTAATCCCACATCTGTCACAAAACATGTAAAAATGCATCCAGGTATACTCACACATATCTCAACATCACATTTTGGAGGATGTCATCACTCTTTGTTCCAAAATTGCCAACAAAACAAAATTTCCAACAATTTAAATGGTCACAATGACCATACACATACACAACACTTCAAATGGCTAAATGACCATATACAACACTTCAAATGGTCACAATGACCATATACATACGTAACTATCCAAATGGTCACTAAGGTGCTCAAAATGGTCATCTTTCACAACCTATCTAGCTCTAAAAGTCTACATAAAATTCTAAAAACACAATTTGAATATACAAAGTGAAACATCAAACCAAATTCATGAGGAAACCCGCCTAATCCTCTATCATACCGTTGATGGCTTCCCTGGTATATTTTCCAACACTAGAGAAACCTTTGAAGAACAAAACAAGACAAAAGGTTAGTTAAACATTAAAGGGAAATTTCATGAAATGCCACTATATTTTTGGCTAATTCATGAAATTCCACTAAAAAAAATAAAGTCATGAAATGCCACTATGTCATTGACCATAAGCAAACAAGACAAAAATACCCTATTAGTTAACAAAGCACTTTTAAAGTTCACAATATGCCCCTAAGTGCTAAAAAATCACTAAAATTCACAAAAAAATCAAAATACTATAAAAATATAGATAACTAATAATATATTTAAAATATTATAAAAAATTAAAAAAATATATTAAAATATCATAAAATATTGAAAAATGGTAAACATTTCTTAGATTTTTATCAAAATTATTTAGTACCATAAAAAAGAATATAGATTTTTAAACACATAATTTATAGTAATTTTTCTACAAATTTAGACCATTATAGTATCATAATTTATATCAATTAATTACCATAATTGATACCAATTAATTACCATACAATTTTAAATTTATTTCTACCAATTTAAATTATTTATTCAAAATAAATTCTTTTAATTTTGAATTAATATTTGGATTTTTTTCAAATTTATATTCTATTTTGCAGATGAGTTTATGACATAATATTATTTATTTCAAATAAATATTTTAAATTGATAAAAAAAGATAATTTGAAAATGTAAGGTACAAATTCTACTAAATAATTGATACTAGTTATGGTGCTTAATTGATAGAAAAATTGTGACTAGTTAATTTGAAAATGTACCTTACATTTTCAAATTATCTTTTTTTTTCAATTTCAGTTATTTATTTGAAAAAAATTATATTAGTCATAAAGTCATCTGCAAAATAGAATATGAATATAAAATTTCAAAATATTAATTAAAAAAACAATTTATTTTAAATAAATAATTTAAATTGGTGGAAAAAATTAAAAATATATGGTAAAATGATGGTAATTAATTGGTATAAAATATGGTACTATATTGGCCGTAGTTAATTGAAAATGTACCTTACATTTTCGAATTATATTTTTTTTCAATTTAAATTATTTATTTGAAAAAATTATATTATGTCATAAAGTCATCTGCAAATAGAATATGAATATAAAAATTGCAAATATTAGTTAAAAACTTAAAATAATTTATTTTGAATATATAATTTAAATTGGTGGAATAAAATTAAAAATAAATGATAAAATTATGGTAATTAATTGGTATAATTTATGGTACTATTTTGGTCTAAATTTGTTGAAAACATCTAAGAAATATTTACTTTTTTCATTGTTTTATGATATTTTAATATATCTTTTTTTATATAATTTTATAATATTTTAAATATATTTGTATAGTTATCTATATTTTTTTAGTATCTTGAATTTTTTGTGAATTGTAGTGAATTTTTTAACACTTAGAAGCATATTGTGAACTTTAAAAGTATCTTGTGAACTAGTATTGGTATTTTTGTCTTTTTTACTTCTGGTCAATGACATAGTGGCATTTCATGGACTTTTGCAAAAATATAGTGGCATTTCGTGACTTTTATTTTTTTATAACGGATCCCCCATTTGACCAAATAGGGTGATCAGGTCATGCATATACCTCATGACATAATACCCACACTCCGAACTCCTAGGTTGACGTGGACACTTAAACACAGTAAAAAAACAACAAACACTTACGTATGATGCATGTAAGTGATGACAACCTATCAATGATAAGCAATGTGTAAGTGATGACATATGTACCGTCATCATAACATTGAAGTCACGGGACGACACCTTTCAACCTTACCCCACGTTCCGTCATCATAAGACTTTGATATACACTGCACAATTAGTATCATAAACATACATTAATTAGATTAGAATATGCACAGTAAAATTAAGTTAAATGAAAGAGTTGAAATGTATAAAGTAAAGGTTCATAATGTACTCACATTTTAAAGTGAGATTTTATTTTGATGTCTCTCGAATGTCCGACTTGAAGCGGATCAAGAAATAGTATCCGCGTACGATCCAGACACAACACCAGTAGAACCCAATGACCATTGTATAACACCAAAACACTAACATGTCATTATAATATCAAAATCAATAACTACAACATTTATTCAATTAAAATGACAAACAAAAGTTATTACCTTTAATGATATGGTAGCATAGGAAATTTCTTTTTCGTTCTGATGTTGTTGTGATTGTACACTGCAAGTAGCTTTTACACGACTCTAAATCACACTTTATAGTAGTGTATGACCCTCTTTCTGGACATAAAAATTCATAGTGGGTAAGAGAAAAAGTTTGCATTTTATCATGCAAAAATCTGTTCATAAATTAAAAGATATGATAATTAACATTATTTTAGGACATCAAGTTATAACTTAATTAGAAACAAAACTTGTAACACCCCTAACGCTAATAAAATCATTATCCCCTAATCCGTCTCAATTATCAATACCAAAGCAGCGAAAATTCACTTACAAACGGTGGGTGGTACAATGCCGTTAGTCACCCACGTGACTATCAAGGCCAAATCCAAATACAAATCTACTATCGGTCTGATGAACTTGAATACCGAGGACTCTATATCAAACATTACATTCCCTTCCTTAATCAAAACACAATCCTCAATCAAATCTATACCGAGTCTCTACAATTCTCAAGTTTGCCGATAACATTTCGGTCTTACAATTCAACAATACAAAACAAATACAATTTCCTTAAACTACTACCCATGCTTACGTAGCAACCCTGTCCTACTCTCGAACGGTATTCGCCTCCAAGTACCTGTAAAGTAAAAACAGTGCCCCAAGGGGCTTAGCCAATTGCTGGTATGAAATTCGCATACCCCGCGTGCTAACGGGGGTACGCCGACTACTTTGTCGAGAGCATGGAATTCATTTTAATTCAATCATCATGCAAGATAGCAATACATTATATATGTACACTACACAAGTATTCAACATTCAATCATGGAATACAATCCCTAACTAACACATCAAGGTTGTTAGTTTCTTATTAACTTACTCTTAGGCCCTGAGGGATTCTACCTCATCAATGCCCTAGTCACTTATTCATTGTCTTACCCATTCTCTTGGGTTACTCTTACTCAAGCTCTCTTATTCTCAATCTCAATCAAGTTCTACCATTCTCAAACTCAATTCTCAACTCTAAGGTTATCAATCTCAATTTCAATTCTCAAATTCTCAGGTCTCAATTCTTGTTCTCAAAATTCTCAAGACTCAAATCTCAAATTCTCAACGGGACATCTTTTAAGTCATTACCCATGACCTCCGGGCAGAGTCATACACAAGACTTACCACCGGGCTTTCAAATACAAGTCTTACTTCCCCGGTTTTGACCCTACTCTGGGTCTAGCATGGTGGGAAGGTTCAACTATCAAACGGAACTATACACCTAGTTCCTCAAAATTCACAAAGGTCCGTTTCTCTACCGGACTACTCAAATTCCCAATACTCCCCTCTCGGAGTTACTTCACAATCTCATAGATTAGCCTTGAAGTATCTCTCTCGATAACATCTAATAGCTTAGGGAAATTTCTCAATGTCTAGCATTCTCAGATTTAAGGTGTAACACCCTTACCGCTAATCCAGTCATTACCTCCTAATCCGTCTCAATTACCAATACCAAAGCAGCGGAAATTCACTACAACGGTGGGTATTACAATGTCGTTAGTCACCCACGTGACTAACAAGGCCAAATCCAATACAACAATTCAAATACAATATCGGTCTGATGGATTATTATACCGAGCAATCAAACTACACTACTACATTACATTCCTTTATCGATTCAAATTTCAATACATGCCTCAAATCAAATCTATACCGAGTTTCTACAATTCCCAAGTTGTCGATAACATCTTGGTCTTACAATTCCACAATACAAATCAAATACAATTTCCTTAAACATCTACCCATGCTTACTTAGCAAACCCGTCTTACACTCTCGGGCGGTGATCGGCTTCCAAGTACCTGTAAGGTAAAAACGGTGCCCCTAGGGGCTCAGCAAATTGCTGCATATGAAATTCGCATACCTCGCGTGCTAACGGGGGTACGCCGACTATTTGGTCGAGAACATTCGATTCATTTTAATCTAATCAACATGCAAGGCAACAATACATTATATATGTACATTAGCACAATCAATATTCGACATCGAATACAAACACTAACTCACACATCAAGGGGTTACTTTATATTATCCTACACGTAGGCCTCGAGGGTTTCTACCTCCCTATGCCTTAATCAATTCTTCAATGTCTTACCCACTCTCTTGGGTTACTCTTAATCAAGTTCTCTTATTCCCAAATTCAATTCAAGTTCTACAATACACAAACTCAATTCTCTACTCAAACTCAATATCTCAAATCTCTCAAGTTTCAACTCAATTCTTAATACTCAAATTCTCAAGTTACCAACTCAAATCTATACTCTCAAAATCAATTCTCAAATCTTATCATCAAATTCTCAAACTCAATCTCAATTCTCAAATCAAGTTCTCAATTCAAATTCTCAAATCAAATTCTCAATCAAATTCTCAAAGGCATCTTTTAAGTCATTGCCCATGACCTCCGGGCAGAGTCATACACAAGACTCACCACTGGCTTTCAAATACAAACGGAACTATACACTTAGCTCCTCAAGTTCTCAAATGTCCGTTTCTCTACCGGACTACTCAAATTCCTAAAACTCCTCTCTCGGAGTTATTTCATAATCTCATAGATTAGCCTAGAAGTATCTCTCTCAATATCATCTATTAGCTTAGGGAAGTTCCAATGTCTAGTATTCTCAGATTTAAGGGTTCCCCCAACATATCGAATACTCTCATGTTCGGGACATTGTTCATATTAGTCGGATCCTCTCATTGTGGTTCGACTATCTTTCTAAGGGGTTTGGTGATCCCTTACCATTCTTTACTTCTCTCAAGGTTCATGTCTTGAACATTCATCAATCCTCTAAATAGAGGTTCCTTATATACTTCCACTATTAATTGTTTTGTGGATTAAATCAATTCGGTTCTCTAACCGTTATCGGGAGTTTACTAATCCCGTACACTTTCTCACATTCTAGTGAGTTCATGGGTTTGAGTTATCGTTTCTTGGTTCGATAGTTTTAGTGCATTTCCACATTTTCATTAATTCGCAACATGACTCTTTCTACGAGTCACTAATCAAACAACACCCACCTAAGAGTCGGTCTCTAACACTAAGTCAGATTACACAATCATTCAAGTATGTTAGTTCATACATCATGCATCAAGACATACATATCAAGCAATAAATCGTTTTTATGCTTTTATCTTGATTAAGCCGGCACACAAGCAAACAAGCACACAAATCAGTGTAGCCAGGTTAGCACATAGGGCATGAGAAAATCATACCTTTCACCTTGGGTTAACTTTACCGGGTCACCTCACGTTCCTCGGTTTACTCTCGAATCACTGATAACATTCCAAATGTTCTTATTAACATGGAGGCGTTACGGTATGTAAATAACTACTACTCCCGTACTTACCCCGTTGTCCCGTTATACTTAGTTTTACTCTTGTCAATTTAAGTCCTTACTTCTCACTCATTTCCAACACTTGTTTATGCTTCTTAGGACCTTTAAAAGTCACCAAACAACTCCTAAACAACTCCTAAAACCAATACCATTCAAACCCCCATCATTTAAGCACTTAAAAACACATACGGTTGAAATTTGAGCATGGTCCGGGTCTATAGTCCCTGACCAATGCATTTCATGACTCTCGACTTGTTTTTTCATATGGTCCGGGTACTGGTCCGGGTCCCTAGTCCCAGACCACCTGTTTCCTCAACTTTCGGGGCATTTTTATGCTTGGTCCGGGACTTGGTCCGGCCCCTAAGTCCCGGACCCTGCTAAAAAGCTGCTAAAACTCCATTTTTCAGCCCCAATTCCATCCTTAATCCACACCTAATCATTCCCTAATCTGTCCACATCTTTTCTACATGTTTAACCACCTTAAAACACTCCTTAATCATGCACTAAACCTCCTCAAATGATTGGTCCAATCCTTACCCAAATCCTTGCTTAATCTACACCGACTTTCATATCACATTTGTATTTAGTACTCTTGTGCATTTCTAAACTACCTCTTGACAATTTACACTTCTTCTCTTAATCACTTGACCATACCAATTCGTTTTAGGCATTCTCCTTTCTAGTCCCCAAAGTTCATTCATTTCCTTCAAGGCTTTACAACCTAGTTTCTCTCTAAATTCCAATGTACTTATACACTATTTCGCTACAGCTTTTTACACACTTAATTCAAGCCTTACACCATCATCCTAAGGTGGTTAACTAACCGAATTAAACCTCTTACAACACCTAGTAATTCCCTAGGTTATTCTCACCCATAACAATGCCTAAACACTTTATTTCTACTAAAATTTTGCCATAACTTCCCCACAATATTAACATTTCCCAAAGCATCATCTCTCACCTAAATCCGTTCACAACTAACCACATCCACAAGGGATCCTACCAGCACACAATATGTCCTCAAAATCTCATCAAACAATATCATAAACACAATCTCAAATCACTTGGCTCCAAGGCCCTCAATTCAAACAATCATTCTCAAATTTCTCATCTAGCTACCAAACACATTTCTAGCAAGATTTTGGTTCATTCATTCAAATTTTCCCATCCCAATATCCTAATACATATAGAATATACATTAAGGTAGGTTTTCTTACCTTGAACGCTCAAGTTTCCTTTTAATTCTCCTCTTCTCCTCTTCTTCCCATTTCGGTCAAATAGGCCATGTAATTTCCAATGCTCCAGCCCCACATTAAATAAGGAAATGAGATTAAGTAAAGCACTTAACTCATTAATTAACTCAAAACTACAAGGAAATGCTTAAAACACTAAAATTAGGCATTACCTTGGAAACCCTAGATTTTGTTTTTGATCAACAATCAAGGGAAGGCTTCCAAACACCATTGGAGGTTTGAAAGGATGCTCCACAAGGAAAGAAACAAGGTATTAAGAGGGGTAAAATCAGTCAAGAAAAACAAGGAAGGAGAAATGAATTTTTCTCGGATATTTTTACCTTGAATGAAAGAGGGGACTCCAAGCTTCAAGAATATGTATTTTTTTCTTCAAATGGGATATACCCATGGAGATGAACTTCACCATTTTGGAATTTTGAAAAGAGAGAAAGATAGAGCTTGATGAGAGGAAGAAGAATATGTAGTTATTTTCTCACTTGGAGCCTTAATGAAGCTTGAGCATGAAGAGAACGAGAGGGCTGCCATGAATGGAGCTTGAAATCGTATTGGGGAAGAAGGAGGAGGAGAACAACGACAGAGAGAGAGAGAGGAGGGGGTTTAGTTGGGAAAGAAGAAAGTGAAGAGAGAGAGAAAAGAGGTAAAGTAGTTTTTGTACTATTTTACTTTTTGCTTTTGTCTAATAGAAACCAATTGTGAGAGGGGGGGTTAAAACGTGGCTCACTCAAATGTGCCAGATTTTTCTTTCTTTATTTACAAGGTGAAGGGGATTATTTTAGTCTTATTGCAATTAACACCCCATAAGTTCCCGTTTGTACACTATTCACTAACCGGAGCCCGTTTTCCGGAATTTTCTCGCTTAATTAATTTTAATGGTTATTAGGCTCCCATTAATGTTTAATTATAGTTATTTGATGAAATATAATTTTTACAGGTTCTTTTGACCACTCAAAGTCACGTTTTCAGGTTTTCTTGAAAAACATGCGCTAAAGCTTTATTAGCGTTTTTAATTCATTTTATGGATCCGTTTTCTTCGGGAATTTTTCCCGTATATTAATTAGGCATTATTAATCCTTGGCAATCCATCTAAGACCCTTGTCGAGGTCGTATTCCTCCTATGGTCACGTAACGCTCATTTTTGCGTTTTTCGCTTTTTAAGCGTTTTCTTTTTTCTTTTGGATTTATTTCCTTCAACAAAATTCTTTAGGCACTATTAGGCCCTCAAATATCATATTAGAATAATTTAATCACCATAATTAAGTTCGGGGTATTTCATAAGGGTTTCCCCAACTTATCGAATACTTCTATGTTCGGGACATTTTCTCATATTGATCGGTTCCTCATATTGTAGGTCAACTATTTTTCTAAGGGAGTTTGATGGTCCCTTCTCAATATTTACTTCTCTCAAAAGTTCATATCTTTGAACTATCACCAATCTTTTGATAGAGGTTTCATCAATTCTTTCCACTATTGATTATTTCGTGGATTGTTCATTTCGGTTCTCTAACCGTTATCAGGAGTTTACTAATCCCGTACAACTCTCTCATGTTCTAGCGAGTTCATAGATTTGCATTATCGTATTTTGATTCAATAGTTTCATGTGTTTCCACGTTTTCGATAGTTTACGAACGACTCTTCCTCCGAGTCTCTAACCAATCGTTACTCAATTTTGAGTCAGTTTATAACGCTAAGTTAGACGACACAACATACAAGGATGGTTAGTACACACAGCATGCCTCAAGATACATAATCAAAGCAATAGTCATTTTCATACTTTTATCTTGATTAGGCCGGCACACAAGCACACAAATCAGTGTAGCCACGTTAGCATACAGGGCATAAGAAAATCATACCTTTCACCATGGATTAACTTTACCGGGTCACCTCACGTTCCTCGGTTTACTCTCGAATCACTGATCATTTATCAAGTGGTTCTATTAACATTAAGGCATTACGGTATGTAAATAACTACTACTCCCGTACTTACCTCGTTATCCCGTTAATCTTAGTTTTACTCAAGTGTTTTTAAGTTCACAACTTTCTCATTCACTTCTCAAACTTGTTTACACTTCCAAGGACCTTATAGGTCACCAAACAAGTCCTAAACATCATCTAAAACCATCCCCAATCAATTCCCCATCATTAGAGCACTTAAAAACACATTCTGTTGCACTTTTGCACTGGTCCGGGTTTGTGTCCGGGGTTACAAACCCGGACCAATCCCGGAAATCAGTTTCTGCCTATTTTTCATGTGGTCCGGGTTTGTGTCCGGGATTTTAAAACCGGACCAACCCCTTGGGACGACATTCTGACATGTTTTTGAGGTGGTCCGGGTTTGTGTACCGATTTACAAACCTGGACCAACCCTAGAACTGTCAAATTTTATAGTTTTTGACCTCTTTTCAACCCCTATATCACACCTAATCTTTCCACATGTTTTCTACATGTTTAAACACCTTAAAACACTCGTTAAAGACTCCTCAAATCATTGGTCAACTTCATTACCCACTTCTTGTTCAATCCCACAAAATTCAACTCTCCCATTTTGTATTTTGCACACTTGTGCATTTCTAAATTCTTTTCTTGATAGTTTACCTTACCCTCAACCCAAGTGACCATTCCAAACTCTTCCAAGACAATGCACTTCTAATACCCAAGCTCACTCATTGTTTCACAAGCTAAACACCCTAGTTCATCACTTAGCCAAATTCATGACTTTTCTACCCATTTGTGCTAAAGATTTTGCACCATAATCCCCTCCTTAACTAACCCTTCCCTGGGTGGTTATCTAACCCCAAATTCATCTCCTTCAACACCTAGTTACCCTTAGGTTCCTCAAACTCATAAAGTCACCTAACTCCTTAATTTCTACTGAAATTTTGCCATAACTTCCCTACAACTCCAACATTGCCCAAATACACAATTTACACTTAAACCAATCCAAAACTAACCATACCCATAAAGGGTCCTACAAGCACACAACATTTCATCAAACTCATCCAAAATCTCATCAAGCACAATAATATACACAATCTCAAATTGTATGGCACTTAGGCCCTTAAACCAACACAAGTTCACAATTCTCTCTAATATCAACCAAACACATTCCAACTAATATTTTTGGGTTCATTCATTCAGTTTTTCCCATCCCAAATCCTACAACATTTAAGGTAGACATCAAGGTAGTTAATTACCTTCAATTCTCATGTTCTTCTTTTTCATCTCTCTTCTCCTCTTCTTCACTCCTCTTGATACAAAATCGGTTAAGAGGCATTGCCTTTGCCCAAACTCTAGACCAACACCCAAATGGGGAATTAAGCACTTAAACTATGCACTTAGGCTTATAATTAAGCTAGAATACAAAGGAGGGTGCTTAGAACACAAGGATGGAGAATTACCTTTGGAACCCTAAAATGGGGTTTTGGTCAAGAATCAAAGGAGGACTCCCCATAAGATTTTGAAGCTTGAACAAGGCTCAATCAAGGAAGGAAAACAAGGAAAATGGGGAGTCAAAAACCGGCCACATAAGAGATGAAGGAAAGAGTGAGTTTTTGTGATTTTTCATACCTTAAAACAATGAGGAGGCATCCAAGCCCCATAAAAGCCAATTTCCTCTTCAAATGGGATATACCCATGGAGATGAACTTTGCCATTTTGGGATTTTGAAAAGAGAGGAATGAAGCCGTTGGTGAGAGGAAGAAGAATATGTAATTTTTTCTTGATTTGGAGCATGAAGCTAGCTTGTACAAGGGAGAGAAGTGGGGAGTTAGAAGAGAGGCAGCAAATCACCATTGTAGCAGCTTCCAAAACGAGAGGAAAGAGGGGGGGGGGGGAAGAATGGAGCCGACTGGGAAGGAAAGAAAGTGAGGGGGAGAGAGAGTAAAGCGTTTTTATTTTACTTTTTGCTTTTTACCCTTTTGCTTTTGCTTTTTGACTTATTAATTTAATAAGCTAGCCTAGAGTGTGAGAGGGGGTTATTTTCGTCTTAAAAAACCGGCCCACTGTATACACATAAGCTGGGGCGTTTTTCGTATTTTACAGAAAACGCTCGTTAATTTATCCGGTTTGGCACTATTCACTAACTGGGCCCGTTTTCCAAATTTTTCTCGTTTCTTTAATTTTAATGGTTCTTAAGCTTCCATTAATGTTTAATTATAGTTATTTGATGAACTATAATTTTTACGGGTCCATTTGACCACTCAAAGTCACATTTTCGGGTTTTCTCAAAAAACGTGCTCTAAAGCTTTATTAGCGTTTTTAATCCGTTTTATGGATCCGTTTTCTTCGAGAATTATTCCCGTATATCAATTAGGCCTAACTAAGCCTTAGGAATCCATCTAGGACCCTAACCGAGGTCATATTCCTCCTATGGTCACATAACGCTCATTTTTGTGTTTTATGCTTTTTAAGCATTTTCTCTTTTCTTTTGGATTTATTTTCTTCACCAAAATTCTTATGCACTATTAGGCCCTAAATTACCATATTAGAATTATTTAATCACCATAATTAAGTTCGGGGTATTTCAAAACTAATACTTACAAAATGCATGAGTGCATCACTGTGCTAGTCACCCAGTCATATTTCAGAACGTCCTTCACATCGGTTGTGTACAAGTCAACTTTTACACCGTTTGGGTAGTGAATAAGGTTATCATCAAAACTCAGCAAGATAGAATTTCCACCCTTTGGGAAGTCACGGACTATGTCGTGCAAGGATTTCATGTTTGGCCCCAAGTGTGCCAATATGGAATCATCCACCAAGTTTTCTATCTCAACAACATTGGTGGATGATTTGTATTCAGAAGATTTAGAAAGTTTTGACTTCTTTTTTTTAGGAGACCCAGATTTCTTTTTTTAATGCCTATTCACAACTGACATACAACACTAGTCATGAATTGAGCATCCACACATACTAAACTCATATAATTAACAACAATAAATATATTAATGGTTTATATTATGCATACCTTCAAACACTTCTGAGTCAAACAAACAGGACACTGATAGTCCGGTTCATCCACAGAGACTCTCGTATGATAAGACTGTAGTGGCTTCCCATTAGTCTCCACTGAACAAATGCACTTTTTACAAACCGAACTATACTGTACTCGTGTTGAGGTATTGGGAGTTCTAGATCAGGACACTGATACTCCGGTTCATCCACAGAGACTCTCGTATGATAAGGCTGTAGTGGCTTCCCATTAGAATTGTCATTCGGGATTGATGAGTACAATCTTCCATGTGTGACAAAGATATCTTGGTTGTTGTGTGGGAGCAGAGTTTACCGGTTCCTACAATTTCATCAGATTAGTAGATGACTAAAATACAAAATATGTAGTAAAGGATATGACAAGTAATAAAACCATCAAACATAACAAAAAATTACCTGTACATATGTGTAAAGATATTGGTCATTAAACTCAATGCTTGTGTACGGTCCAACAGGAGTAGCATCAGCAGGAGGAGCATATGGTTGGGTTGCACCACTACCCTGATGCAATTCAGCAATGACCACCCTCTTCCACTGCTCTCTCATCTCATTCAATACACACATATGCTCAAAAACAATTCTTATTCCAATGTTAATCTCTCAAACCCCAATGCTCGGCCTGGATGATCTTTCTTTTCTAGCGCACGAGATAGCTGATCATCATGTCGATTAGGAGCTCAAGTCCTTGTGTGACTTGCTCATTTTGCTCATTCTTTAGAATTAAATTCATAATATACTTTTATAACAAATCTTAATATTGTAAAAGTGAATTCAAAGATAAAGTAAAAAGTTAAGAAAACTTACCATCTTGTCATTCTCGAAGGGATATAAACACTCTTCAATTTTAGGGTCTTTCTTAGTGTGCAAAAGCTTCCAGACAATACCTCGTAGCTGGTGCTCATCCATAGTGCTCCTATCCGATGGCAACTCTCATTCTTCCACCCATTCGACACTCTTCTGTTAACTCCTTTGACACCGAGCACGTGACGGTATTCATTCTTCTTTGCATTCGCTGATTGACTGTCACGGTACTCCTGTTATGAGATCAAACATATAATGAACATGTTAATATATATATACATATATATATATATATGTATATATATGAAAAACAGTTAATTATTTATATTAATATTAAGAGTTAGTACATTCGTCTTCATCTTCTTGCCATAGAAATGCTGCCACTTCTCTTGGTTTATTGGTGTGTAGATCTCCCAAGGCTGGTGTGTGTCACCGTTAGGCCTTCAACTTTTTAAAAATGAACAACTTGACCAAATCGTGCTTATGATCTAATTTTTTTTTCCGCATCTTCCCTTTTACCAAATTGTAGTACTAGCTTTTTGCAAGTAATTGATAACGTTTATGCATATTACGAAAAATGAAACAAGTGTTAATTATGGATACATACAAGTTGCACTAAATAAAATACTTTAACTATTGTTTATTTATATGTACGGTATCAAACATCTGCTTCTTTAGTCCTTCATCAACCTGAGGCTAGCTGAGAGTGAAATCACAATACTCCTGTCTGCACTATGATGCCAAGCTCAGTAGTGAATGCTCCAGCCCATTCCCTAGTCGGCTGTAGATACTTATTGAGCTGCAGAGACTTTGACTCTATCTTTTTGGCCTTGAGAGCTTTTGTAGGACCTCAGGGTTTTATGTTTTTCTTCATCGGGATTTGTGATTCAGAAGGCCCCCCTGTGTATCCTTAGCTGACATAGTGGATACCTCAATGTCATCTAGGCTCTGGCCCCGCTCATCACCTCGAGCTTGTGACTTGCGTCTTTTCCCACCACGTGTTTGCTTCTTCTTTGGTCGGGATGCCTCTATTAGAAACTCACCGATCGGGTCATCCATGTCATCCATGTCATCCATTTTTACTACCTGCATAGATAAACAATATGATATTAATAACAACACAATAAATAATTTATCAAATAAACAATAAGACATTACGAATACTACAACAAATTATTTATCAAACGAATAAACAATAAGACATTCTTTTTTAATTACCTAACAGACACATCATTTATGGTTTTCAACCCAGAAACCCTCATCGTGATCAGACCTAGTATAAACCACATCGTCTGGAATATCAACATTGTCCGTGTCAGGAATACTTTTAGAAAAGGGTGGTGTCTCATCAAATAGTAATTCACCATAAGCATCTTGATCAAATGTTATGTCGACCAAAATTTTCCCGGGTAAAACCACTGACCATCACAGTCCTTGGGAAATATGAATGGATCTTGTTTATGGCCAAATCGTGAAATCAACAAAGTTAAACCCATAATGAACCCAACAAATGTGTCTGTTATCCCCCATTTACATTTGAATATAAGAAGCCTTTGAAACTGATAGTCAAGTTCCCAAATATCTTCAATGAATCCATACTACCAACTTGATGTTGGAATCATTGAAGCTGGGTCACTCTCGGTATATTCAGTTGTCGTTGCTTCAACTTTAACCCCGTTAATCTGGTTTAAACATTTGCCATCTTGTCGTTTTACCGAGTTGGTGAACCCATTGATAGCGTACCCTTCGTAAGATACAACAGTAGAACCGGGTCCCACAGCTAACCAACGGAGCTCTTCACTGACATTATCAGGTTCAAGTGATCCTAGTCTCATGACATGTGCTCTAAACCATGAACGAAAGGTCTTGTTTTGCTCTTTTGTTAATCAAACAATATTCCTTTCAGGATGTTGACCTCTTAGCGTAGTCATGCGCTTCTCAAAAAATGGCTCAATAATCTCAAGGTTATGTAAAACAAACAAATGTGCTAACTCCACTGTGGATGAATCAATTGCCATAATTTTTTTCCACTGACACCTTGACCTTTTTGTCCCTCATGTGTGTCTGGCTTGTGGCACTCCAATAGCTATTGCACCCTTTAAGTATTCAGTACAAAATTCTGTAACCTCCTTGGTTATTGACCCTTCTATGATACTCCCTTCAGGTCGATATCTATTTTTCATCCATCCCTTCAAAATTCCCGTATATCTCTCAAACGGATACATGTATCTCAAATATACCACATAATTTGATTTCCCTTACAATGTGAAAAATTAAGTAGGCCATGATGTCAAAACAATATGGTGGGAAATACATTTCAAGTTGATAGATCCTAACAACAACATCACGTTGCAGACTGTCTAGTGTATCAGCATCCACAACTCTATTGCACACTGAATTAAAATAGAAGCATAGTCTTGTAATTGCATTTCACATATCATTCGGCAATATACCCCGAATGACAATAGGAAGGAGGTGCAACATCAAAACGTGGTAATCTTATAATGAAGGCACTTGCGGAAGCTGGTCTTCTCATTCTTGGGAAAAGTGTAACATGCTGAAGGTATATATGTTTGTTTGCCACTTTCTTGGGGATGCAACTCCACACGAATGCCCATAGCTTGCATGTACCTTCGAACTTTTATTCCGTCTTTTTATTCCTAGGTATGTTAAGCAATGTCCCAACAACAACTTCTCCAACATTTTTGACAATATTCATGAAATCAACACAATGTCTTTAATAAATGATTCCAGTATGGAAGTTCCTAAAATGTTGAATATTTTTTCCAAATGTTTTTATGGACAAACTTGGATGTATCACCGAAAAAATTCTCAATGTCCTCCTTTTTATAGACCTCTTCAGAAGTCAAAGGCAGACGAGCCACACGTGTTTCAGTCTTTCCGTTGAATAACCTTTTTTACAGTACGGGTGTGCTGCTGGCAATAATCCGTAATGACACATGTAAACATTCTTATCACAAAACTGTAAACGATTAGAACAAGTGTCGTCCTCACATATTGGACAAGCAAATGCTCCTTTCACAGTATACCTAGATCAATTCCCATACACAGGACAGTCATTAACTGTGCAAAACAACATGACATGAAGTGTGAAGTGTTGTCTTCCATAACCGTCATAAACCACTGTCCCCTCCTTCCATAACAATTTCAAATCATCAATCAGCAGTGCAAGGTAGACATCGATACTATGTTCGGGTTATTTTGGTCCAGAAGTCAGCAATGATAACATTATGTACTTCCGCTTCATACACAAACGTGATGATAGATTGTAGATCACTAGTAGAACAGGTCAAGTGTTCCATTGACTACTTTATGTACTGTACGAATCCATCCCGTCTGTACACAACCCAAGTCTCAAATTTCGATTATCACTGGAAAAACCTTGAAATCTTCTGTCGATATTCCTCCACTGTGGTGAATCACTTGGATGTCTCATCTTATCATCATTTTTCTTCCTTCTGCATTCCATCTTAAATTTTCGGCAACTCTAATGGTTGAATATTGGTATTATGGGTAAATACCAACTGACTTTTGCTAAAGGACTTTTTTTCTTGGAATTAGATGATTGACGGTCCTTCTGTTTATAGTGTGGCATATGACATTTTGGACATTGGTTCAAATGTGCATTCTTTCTTTTGTATTAATAAACAACTTTTTGGACATGTGTATATCTTTTCGTACTTCACACCTATAGGACACATCAACTTTTTTGCCTCATAAGTAAAAGTAGGAAGTTTTTTATCATCTGGAAGCATGTCATGGAGGATTTCTAGTAGTGTCGTGAAACTCTTATCACTCTATCCAAATCTTGCTTCAGATTGAACAAGTGTAGCATGGTTGTCAATTTTGTAAATTTGATGCATCCGAGGAATAGAGGGGACCGTGATGCGTCAACAAGTCTCAGTCGGCTTATAAGTGAAATTATCTTCAACATCTTGCAGCATGGAGTCCAGTTGTTCAATCTATTCATTGTTGTTGTTGATTTCTGTGTCACTTTGATCACACTCATTATCAGGAGTTTTAGTTCCGCTGGTATCCATTCTTAGTTCACTGTTCGCCTGAGTAGAAGTTTGCACCCAACTACTAGCTTCCACGGACTTGCCATGCAAGAACCATATCTTATAGTTCGGCATAAACCCACACCTTGATAGATGAATCTGATTGTATATAGGCTAGGGAACTTAATGCGAAGTTCGCTGCAAACATGGTAAATTGATATACTAAAACTAAGAAAATAATCTAGAAATTAATAAATCAAAAGTTTGTTGGGTTGCAAATAATCCCGGTCACTATAGTTAGAATTAAAGTATAGGTATCAAGTCCATGGGACTTGAAGAAAATAAGTCTAATCCTAAGAAAAATGGAAATTCGGAGGGTTATATTTTGTTTTTGAAACCGAATTAACCAAAGGCAAATTAAAATAAAAAATTCATGAAACTAAATGATAAAGTCAATCAATTGAATGGAACTCCAAGTTTAGGTTGTTTTACACTAGATATAATTAGAAACTTCTACAGTTTCTTATGAGATATGGATTGCCAAATCTTTGAACTCTCTTCAATTCTAAATCATAGTTAAATAAGAGCTCATCTATCAGAACATGCCAGTTCTATTTAGAAGCATAAAAAACACATATAGGTGGTTTAAGAATGAAGAATTATTAACAACTGCAGGGAAAACTCATCTATCTGACTAATTTTCCACATATTTTAATATTAACTTGACCCTCTTGATTTTCACTTATCAGATCAAAACAAGATTCGTGAAACAACTTTAATAACTCATGATATCTAACACCCTGGATTTTCTAGCCTTTTATTACATCAATTATTCAAAAATTTTAATTTAATATAGCAGCAGAATTAAAACCTAATCCGGAGTATTACTGCCACACTCGTAAAGAAACGGTGCTAAGGCCTAGCCAATTAACTAAATAACTAAATCATTCTTTTTGATAAGAAAGTCCAACGTCCATAATAACAGTTACTTACAACTGTATAAGTCTCAAAGTTTAAAATAAAATTCAATTATAAATAACTAGCCTATTTGGAGTCGTCTTCCCAAACCCTACGCACATCATCAACACCTGTGGCAGAAATCTAAACAAACATACAAAGAGCCACCATAAAATCAGAGAAACTGAGTAAGCTACCACTTCTCTTTGTAAACAACATTTTCTCTTTATAAATCATTTTTAACAATAATAACACACAACAACAAAATTATCATTCCATAACACTCCTGAATAATTCATGTATGATTCTTAACAAACTCAAGAACATAATATGCAGTTTAATTTAATTATCTTCCTTCTTTGGGCACAACGCGTAGCTGTATCTAGGGCTAATTGTGTCCTAATGTGGCCCACAGTATCTCAAACTCATGCGTCTTAATGCAACCCGCATTTAAAATCTCATTCATGTGTCCTAATACAGCCCACATGAACCATGGTTTTCTCCTTTTAAAATTATCTTACAGATATTATTATTCATCACTTAATCTCATCGTAATCCACACCTTCAACCACAAATAAATTGTGCAATAAATCATGGTGATTAATAATTTCATTTCCATATAACATCTCGCAATAACTTCACAATAATTTGGAGCAATCACTTTTATAACTGAATAACCATATAACCATCAATCCAACAATAATATGCTCAATACGTTAGTTCAACAACCATTCAGTTTCAAACCACAATCATTCACACAAATTTCACATCCACTGTAAAATGTTATTTTTATGAAGGTATTAAAATATAGTTAACGCAGTAACTTTGAAATACCCCGAACCTAAATATGGTGATTAGAATATTTTAATATGGTATTTAAGGGTCTAATAGTGCCTAAGTAATTTTGGTAAAGAAAATAAATCCAAAAGTAATGAGAAAAAGCTTAGGAAGCGGAAAACGCTAAAACAAGCGTTAAATAACCATAGGAGGCACGAGACCCTCTTAGTATTGTAAGGATCCTAAGGCTTATTCATGCCTATTAGTATACGGGAATGATTCCCGAAAGAAACAGATCCAAGAAATGTATTAAAACGCTAAAAGAGCTTTAGCGCACGTTTCTCGAGGAAACCCGAAAACGTGATTTTAAGTGGTCAAACGAACCCGTAAAAGTTATGAATTATAAATAATAATTATTAAGCATTTATGGAAGCTTAATAATCAATAAAAATAAAGAAACGAGAAATTCCGGAAAACGGGCCTGTTTAGTGAATAGTATCAAAAACGGGTAAAATAACGAGCGTTTCCTTAAAAGACGAAAACGCTCCAGCTAGTATAACAGTGTGGGGGCCAGTTTTTACTGGTGTAAACAGCTCTCTCTCTCACACACACAAGTAACAAATAAGTAAATCAAATAAAGCAAAAAGTAAAAGTACAAAAGTAAATACCCTCTCTTTCCTCTCTCCCCTCATTTCTCTCTCTTCTCTCTCTCCCTTCCTTCTCTTCCCCCACCGATCTGCTCCCTCTCTCTCTCTTCTGGTTGGGCAATTCAAAGCCCCAAAGGAAGCCCCATGGCTTCCTCACCTTCTTCCACAAGCTCTAGCTCCATGTGAGCCCCAAATGTAAATAAATTACATATTTGTAATCCCCTCATCCTCCTCTACATTTCTATCTTTTCAAAATTCGAAAAGGATGATTTTCATCTCCATGGGTTTTCCCCATTTGAAGAGAAAAGCACACCATTGTGAAGCTTGGAGTCTCCTCTTCCAACAAGGTAAAAATCTCCATGAAAGACCTCATTTTCTCCATCTCTTGGTATGGCCGATTTTGGTCTCTCTTTCTTACCTTGTTTTTCCTCTTGTTTTGGAGCTTTTGCTTCAACCCTCCAATGTGGTGAGAACACCTTCTTGAACCAAGGGCTAAAACCCCTCCTAAAGCACTCTAAAGTAAACCCTAGAAATCTCTTTTGAACATCTCAATGAAGTAATATGAATCTAAGGGTTAGTATATTAATTATACTTGTTTGATGTGCTTTGGGTGATGGGAATGGAGTTGGAAACTCCATTCCCCATGTGATCGATTTTGTGCAAAAAGAGGGAGAAGAAATGGGAAAGAAAGAATGAAGTATAGCTCAAGGTAAGAGCTCCTTCCTAATGTAAATTCTATTGCATTAGAGTAATGGGAATGGGTAAAATATTTAAAGAACCCAAAACCTTGTACCAGTATTGAGGATTGTGAAATTTGAGTATTAATAAGAGCAAGTATTTGAATTGAAGGCTTTGGAGCCAAGTGTAATGAGTATGTGTATTGGTATTGTGATTGATGGGTATTGATGTATTAAGATTGTTTAGTATGTGTGCTGATAGAACCCTGTGGTTTGGCTAGAATAGGGATGAATTTGATGAGAAAGGAGTGTTGTGAATAAGTAAGGAAAGTAGATGAACTATGGCAAAATTTAGTAGGAATTATGTATTTAAGGATGACTGGTGAATGGGGAACCAAGGTATGTATGGGGATTAGTAGAGATGTTTTAGTACTATGAATGGTAATTGTAATATGAGGATATGAAACATATAAAAATCTGTAGCAAGAGGTATTGGATTTCATTGGAGGAATTAGAAAGAATGAGAGGCAAGGATTTTGTAAAATGAGTGTTGGAACTTGAGTATAGGTAGTGTAATGGCTAGGAAATAAATTGGCATGGTTTTGGAATGCTAGGAGTGACATTGATTGAGGAAGTATGGATAGTAGAGTCAAGTTTTAAAAATCTATAGCATTTGAGTACAAAGATTGTATGGGTGCTGAAGGAAAGGAGAGAAAAAAATTGTGTATATGGATTTAGAAACGAGTAAGGTATTTGGGGGATGAACCAAGGCAATTTTGAGGGCCTAAGTAGTGTTAAAATATGTGGAAGTAATGGTAAAGATTGGAGAAGAAATGGGTAAAGAAGGGAACTGAAAACAGAATTTAGAACTGAAGTACTGGCCGGACCGGACTTCGACCGACGGACTTGCAAGTTCGGTCGAGCCCAGATTTACAAAGACGGGAACCTTCTGGAATCGACCGGACTTGCGACCGGACATGCAAGTTCGGTCGGACCAGAAAATTTTCCCGTCAGAAACATTCTGGGATCGACCCGGACTTTGCAAGTCCGGTCGAGCCAGAAATTTCCCGTACTGATAGCTACTGGAATGGACCGGACTTGCAAGGTCGGTCGCAAGTCCGGTCGAGTAAAAAAAAAAATATATTTTTATTATATGATTATAATAACATATGTATATATGTATGTGCCTATACACATATATGCATATGTATGTAGTAGTACACTGTAAATGAAGTAGTAAAGGTAAGAAAGTAAGTATATGAGTAGGAAAACAAGTATGGAAAATAATCAAGTATGTTGAGAGTATGAGAACATTAAGTACACCACCGGATAACGGGTAAGTACGGGAGTAGTAATTGTTTGTGTATCGTAAGGATGTAGTATTGATAATAATGTTGGAACATTATCAGTGGAACATGTGTGAACCAGGAAACAAGGGAACACATGGTAAAGCTAACTCCGGTGAAAGGTATGATTTTCTCATGCCCCGTATGCTAACCGAGTTACGTTGATTTTGTATGCTGTATGCCGGCTAATCAAGATTAAGCATGAAAAACGGTTTATTGCCTTTCTTTGCATGTCTTGCTGTATGTTGTATGAGCTAACCTTCTTGAATTGAATGTGTGGCTTCAACTAGTGCGTAGATCGGCTCATAGATGAGTCTTGTTGTGTAGCGACTCGTAGTAAGAGTCTTATTGTGAACGAATGGAATAATAGTAACACACTATGCTATCGAAACGATAAACGATAACATAACTCAATGAACTCACTAGGATGTGAGAGAGTGTACGAGAGTAACAACCTCCCGATAACGGTAGGAGAACCGAAATGAATAATCCATAAACAACAAGTAGTGGAAGTAAGTAAGTAACCTCTATTGGAGGAATTAATCTTGGTGCAAAACATGAACCATGAGAAGTAGTAAAGAATGATGGGGGATCTCCAAACCCCTTAGCAATTAGTCGACCCATTATGAGAGGACCCGACTGATGTGAGTAATGACCCGAACTTGAGAGTATCCGATATGTTGGGGAAAACCTTAAACCTGAGGATACTAGACGGTAGTAATTCCCTAAGCCAGTGGAGGTTATCGAGAGAGATACTTCTAGGCTAATCCACGAGATTGTATTATACTCTGAGAGAAGAGTGTTGGGAATATGAGTAGTCCGGTAGAAAAGACATTTGAGTATTTGAGGAGCTAAGCGATAGCCCTCGTATTGTAGGTCCGTGGCGAGTCTTTTGTATGACTCCGCCCGGAGGCCAAAGTAATGAGTATTGAGTATTGCGTACGTATGAGTAAAGTAATGAGTATTGAGTAAGAACGAGTATGGTATGTAGTGAGTATCGAGTATTGAGTATGTATGAGTAGAATTGAGTAGCAAGTACTTATGAGTAAGTAAGGAGTATCGAGTAGTGAGTATATACAAGTATGGTAACGAGTATAGTAAGGACCGGGTACGAGTAAAGTAATGAACATGGAGTGTTAAGTATGTAAGAGTAAGGAGTAGGTATGAGTAGTGTAGCGAATATCGAATATAGTACGAGAGTAATGATTAAATAACAAATACGAATGGTTGACTATCGAACTGTCTTCCTTAGTAAGAATTGAACTTGTATGTGTATGTAAATATTGTGGTTTGTATTGTTGTAGCATGATATGTATGTATGCATGTAAATGAACTCCATGTATATTCGACCCAAAGTAGTCGATGTACCTCGGTTAGCACACGGTATATGCGAAGATCATGCGCAGCGTAAGCTGACCCCCTCGGGGGACCGTTTTAGTGTGCAGGTACTTGAAGCTGGCCACCGTTCGAGAGAGTAGGACGGGGACTGCTATGTAAGCATGGGTAGTTGTGTAATAGGCTTTGTACTCGTATGTATCATGAATTTGGAAGTCCAAACTATAATGGTAAAATTAAGGATGTAGTATACTCGGTATAGTATTATCGAAGTGTATTTGAAATATGGTTTGTATGCAAGGAGAGTATTGTATTGTGTAGAGCACTCGGTATGTTCATATCATCAGACCGATAGTATGTAGTATTGTAACTCGCTTTGTTAGTCACGTGGGTGACTAACGGCATTGTACACCCTGCCGTTGAGTAAGTAATATCCGCTGCGAAGGTAAGTATGGTATGGTAATGACGGTATTAGCGTAGGGGTGTTACAAAAAGTGGTATCAGAGCGAAGTATCGCTCTGATGGAGATAATACCGAGTTTAGGAAAATACCGAGTTAGAAGTAGAGACTTAGGGCTAAGGGTTGAGTGCTAGTGTGCGCGAGAACGCTAGGTAGGAACTTCCGTATGAATCGGAAACCTATAACAACCATACCCCGCCCTCCGCAACCCACGGAATTAAGTTGGGAGAATAACGCCAGAGAGATGGAAAGACCTCTCACACTCGGGTAACACCCGATCTGGCAGTGACAAGTAAACCTCATTAGGAAAGAACCTGTCATACGGTTGAGTCCAAGAACTGGAAGTCCCGAAGACGGTTCCCGTTAAATGACAAGGACCGCGCTTAATGGCGAAGAAATGAAGATCCTACACACAAGGATGGATGGAATTATGGCACCATGGGGCGACATGCTTCGCAGTCGCGAGAACCATGTGTAGCCAGCAAGAAGAGAAGCACAGTCATGCAATGAAGCAAGGAAAATGGAGTAACAAGCCGAGACAAGAGAGTCTACAGACCGTAATCTTTGATGATACCAACAACGGTATACAAACCGACTAAGGAATTAGTCGAGGTTGGATTAATACCAAACCTACATGCCAAGAGGCTGTAATAACCAAACCACATAGTTCAGGTAACTATGAAAGAAATCATAACACAGACACCTATAGGACCGCAACATGGTTCCTAAGGACAAGTCAAGTCTCGTTAACCACACTGAAGGTGTGAGACACCCGGATGGACGACAACTATGTCAAGTACCCTGAGAAACGACTCAGAGATCGATCACCAAGATCAAAAGACCAAAGAAGGACCTAATTAGACCACCAAATATGGATGGAAACGATACCGTAACCGGTATACGTTAACTGAAAAACAGCCTACCCGCGCACTTGCCTAGGGAAAGTGCAGCAACTACAGGACGGTTGGAAGACTTTAACAACCCGCAATCACTTGCTAAAGTACCGCTATGACGAATGGAGCAAATATGGGACTACCAATCCTCAGGATTTAAATAATGAAACCTCGGAAAGGCCTAACGGCCCGACCATCGTATCAAGAACATACCAGTCAGCGAGAAGCTGGACTTGGCCAGGACCTCAGACATGGCAACGCCATGAAGAATTGCCTTTCACACCGAACCATTATTTCAAAACAAATTTTCTTTCAAAAATCACAAACCCTTCTTTAAAAAACCTTGGATTTAAAACCGAACCGACGGAATATCGGTGAGTATCATAGAATGATACAAGAAGAGTTGACAATAGAATACTTCACCTAGGTGTGTGACGAACACTACTAGTGTACCCGAATACGGGATGTGGGACGACCGCACTCCGAAGGAGCTTGCGGGCCTGACACGTAGTTAGGTAAGTGGTAACGTGCCAAGACGGTACCCCGTATGTATACATGTAGTGTACGAAACACGGGAAGTAGTCAACTCTGTTCTACGCGACCATGAGTGAATTCGAAGCAGAACAGTTAGATACCTCGAACGAGCAAAGGAACTCAACTCAGACAAGCTTACAAGCTAAGGAGTCAGGAACCTAATACAGGAGGATGATTAAAAGTTAAAAGTGCGAGGAGCACTAACGACGAAATAAAGACATTGGATATGTCTTGAATATATTAAAGTAAATCATGATGACTGGAAAGAATACCCAGTCTAAACACAGTAAGGCCAATGCCAAACACTAACACATCAGTGTTCAATGAACGGGATGGAACTCCCAGAACAACTACCACAAACACACAGGTTGATGTTATAAGGTACCGGAAATACCGTTCATCACCTGAAGGATATCAAATCCGTTATAACACAAGGAAAAACACCAATGGTCTACCCTATGAACGGAGACGTTATAACGCTCAATGGATAACTCAGATCCAGAACCGCAAGGTAGGATGACAACTGAATACTCATAAACATCAATCAGATGCAATAGCATAATCAGTAATACCCAGGAGCAATCCATAAAGGGTATCAAGGCAACAAAGTTGAACGAAATATCGTGGTATAACACCACAATTGGAACGAACATTCGGTTAGAACGCCGAAGGGATCCCACTTGACAGGGGATACCCCAAAGTAATAAACGGTATCAATCAATACCAGGATACAAAAGGGTCTCCAACAGACGGAAGCGTGATGCAACGATCTTATCATGGAGCCCAGTATCACCTCTAAGCCATTCTATGGCATATAGAGAAGTAACCACCTTGGAACAGCCAATGATGAGCAGAGCTCTAGGCAATATGGCTAGTACACCATGAAACTATCACATTACAGAGTTCAACGGTTGCAAAACCCACTGTGGACCACATGGAAAGTAGTCAAGGACGACACCAATAAAGTTTATTGACCAACAAGCAAGGATACCCCTCATAAATATGAGACCGCAAGAGCGGTGAACACATGGATCCCAAGGAAGGGATACCAAACAATAACTGCCGGGAAATATATTCCTCTCAGAACTACTAATGTAGTTAAGCTTGAACATACAATTATTACCAAGCGACGTAAAATAAGCTTCAACAGGAGCTGTTGACAACCAAGGTAACCGGTTATAAACCAACGATGCTCAGAGAGCTCAGAAAAATAGAGGGATACCATATTCGGCACTTGCCATATACATGGGGAACCATTGTATAAATGGTGAAAATGCATGAGCTGAAACTAACAACAGCGGATGCCATGTAACCCAAAACTGTGACTCAGTAAGAAACATGGTGCGCAACAGGCGACCAGTGTATGTGAATAATCAGAACGATCAGTCCTATTGCGATCCCATAAGAGAGTTACTGCCAAGGGTTCACGCCTCTGCACTCTGTAGGACTGAGTGTTTTGGTATTGCACTTATGTAGGCAATGATCTAGTGGGATAGCTAGGAATATGGATAATGTAAGTAGTGGCAAGTCCTTCCTTTCACAGTGAAGCAAAAGCTTAGAAACAAACCGTGCGGCCCAAGGCCAAAGAAGCACGAAGAGTGTGAAACACACCAACAATCACAAGATATGAATTCCATTGGAATAAAGGTGGAAGGAGACTTAAGAAAGTCATAAGGACCGACGCATTAAAAATGCAAGGTCATACAAGTAAAGAATACTTGTAATGAACCAGAGAAACTGGTATAATCCAGAAGCTACTAACAGTAGAGGAAGCACTACAACCAAGTAGTGACTTACACCTCAACCGACAATGAGTCGGAGAAATCAAGTGAATGATCACTACAAACACAACAGTATGCATATAGATTGCCAAAAAGCTGGTTATAAATCTAAAACTCATCACGTTCAAGCATGGTAAAGGAATACCACACTTGATTAAAAAACCTTGTTCCCACAACAAGAGGGACAAAAGGTGATGTGTAACACGTTAAGGATAACGAAAGGGCGAATCACCCAACTTATCAGGGTCGCGCAGCAGAAGCTAGTGGGCCCAGAATTTTACACATAGTAAATAAAAGGTCAATCATTAATGCCTTAAAGCCATTTCGGCTAGAACCAAAACCCGTTCAGAGTTAAATAAACTCCAATGGAACTCCTTGATGTAGGGACTAACCGGTAATACGGTTAAACCCAATGATCAAGAAACATTGTATAATAGGCCGCATGGAAACTGAACCACTCCATGACGGCTGAATGCCTTCGACCAATGTCCAACGTTGACACATGGTAGATTACGTGGGCGTAATCCCTTTTAAGGGGGGTAGAGCGAAACCGCGAAATGTATGTTCTACGTGATAGGTGCGTAAACTACAATGCGCATAGCGCAAAAGTATTTGTTTTAATGATTGATACTTATGTTACATAAACATTTGTATTCACTCATTGTGTAATTGTGGTAAGTGGAGAAATGAGTATAGGAAAAAGAGTAGAGAAACTCCAGGGAATGAGTACCCCGATTGGTAATAGTATGAGGAATGAGTATGTATGGGAGACTTGAGGAGTATAAATCGGTATGAAACCGATGTATGTAACGGGTATGAATCGGTATGCCACAACGTATTTTATGAGTATAAATTGGAGTATAACAATTAATAGGATAGTATACCCATGAATTCTTAAGTATAGTAATTGGAGAAGAAGTAGTAATAAAGGACGAAATGATTAGTAAGTAAGTAAGTGAATCATATAAATTGTAAAATGTATATGTATGATTATGAGTAGCAAGATTAAAAAGATAGAAAACGAAATAATGTTTGACGAGCTGTCTGTTTGTATTGAGGTGGGAAGTGGAACTTGATTTACTAGCGATCAAGGGAAGCCGAACACAAATTGGGGTGGAAGGACAATTCAACACCAATGCTGATCACATTGTGGTTGAAGGACTCTGGAAGCTCCCTTAAGTGGTCACAACAATGACACTAGTAATAGGTATAATCATCATAAATGGCATTTGGGAGATGTATGCAAGTTTTCAAAATGAATTTCCAAAACTAATTTGGTACACTGTTTTCTACAAAACTTGATAATGAGGATCGTTTAAAACCGCTCCCACGGGGCGCTAGTGGATCTTCCATGCCTAGGCCGGGTATCCGGTCGAAACCATAGGAGGAGAAGCTAGTTTTGAGTCGGTGGGAGTGTTGATTAGTTTTGAAACCACTACACCGATGGTACGGTAACAGTGTGTGTTTTGTATTTTTCCAAAGGCACTGGGGGCGGTGTAGTCCCGAGTAAGTATGAGTAAGTATGAGTAAAGTATGAGTAAGTAAGTATGAGTAAGTGCCTGAGGATCTCTATATGTGCAAATGAATTTGATCTGAACCAAAGGACCGTGGCCAGAAAGCGTAAGTGCCATTAGTCATGACGGCCGTGAACCAGAAAGCGTAAGTGTTCAAACGTGACCGGTACCTGAGGGATCGCTGACATGGGAGAGGATGGTACCTCATTTATCTGCGGACGGACCCCATGGAGAGCTCGTAACGTATATTTTTGATTGCTATGCATGCAGTGACATGCTGTTTGGATGTGTAGTATGCATCATGTCAGACATTTGGAGTTTGACAATTTATGTAGAGGTCATAACCTTAGCATAAAGTATATGTACGAGTAACAGTATTAGATTCACCAACTTTGAGGGTAAAGTTCTTTAAGGGGGGTAGATTGAAATACCCTGAACCTAATATGGTGATTAGAATATTTTAATATGGTATTTAAGGGCCTAATAGTGCCTAAGTAATTTTGGTAAAGAAAATAAATCCAAAAGTAATGAGAAAACGCTTAGGAGCGGAAAACGCTAAAACAAGCGTTAAATAACCATAGGAGGCACGATACCTCGGTTATAGTATTGTAAGGAGTCCTAAGGCTTATTCATGCCTAATTAGTATACGGGAATGATTCCCGAAGGAAACGGATCCAAGAAATGTATTAAACGCTAAAAGAGCTTTAGCGCACGTTTCTCGAGGAAACCCGAAACGTGATTTTAAGTGGTCAAACGAACCCGTAAAAATTATGAATTATTAAATAATAATTATTAAGCATTTATGGAAGCTTAATAATCAAAAAAATAAAGAAACGAGAAAATTCCGGAAAACGGGCCCGGTTAGTGAATAGTATCAAAACCGGGTAAAATAATGAGCGTTTCCTGTAAAAGACGAAAAACCTCCAGCTAGTATAACAGTGTGGGGGCCGGTTTTTACTGGTGTAAACAGCTCTCTCTCTCCACACACACAAGTAACAAATAAGTAAATCAAATAAAGCAAAAAGTAAAAGTACAAAGTAAATACCCTCTCTTTCCTCTCTCCCCCTCATTTCTCTCTTCTCTCTCTCCCTTCCTTCTCTTCCCCACCGATCTGCTCCCTCTCTCTCTTCTGGTTGGGCAATTTCAAAGCCCAAAGGAAGCTCCCATGGCTTCCTCACCTTCTTCCACAAGCTCTAGCTCCATGTGAGCCCCAAATGTAAAATAAATTACATATTTGTAATCCCCTCATCCTCCTCTACATTCTATCTTTTCAAAATTCGAAAAGGATGATTTTCATCTCCATGGGTTTTCCCCATTTTAAGAGAAAAGCACACCATTGTGAAGCTTGGAGTCTCCTCTTTCCAACAAGGTAAAAATCTCCATGAAAGACCTCATTTTTCTCCATCTCTTGGTATGGCCGATTTTGGTCCTCTCTTTCTTACCTTGTTTTTTTCTCTTGTTTTGGAGCTTTGCTTCAACCCTCCAATGGTGGTGAGAAAACCTTCTTGAACCAAGGGCTAAAACCCCTCCTAAAGCACTCTAAAGGTAAACCCCTAGAAATCTTGTTTTGAACATCTCAATGAAGTAATATGAATCTAAGGGTTAGTATATTAATTATACTTGTTTGAGTGCTTTGGGTGATGGGAATGGAGTTTGGAAACTCCATTCCCTATGTGATCGATTTGTGCAAAAAGAGGGAAGAAGAAATGGGAAAGAAAGAATGAAGTATAAGCTCAAGGTAAGAGCTCCTTCCTAATGTAAATTCTATTGCATTAGAGTAATGGGAATGGGTAAAATATTTAAAGAACCCAAACCTTGTACCAGTATTGAGGATTGTGAAATTTGAGTATTTAAGAGCAAGTATTTGAATTGAAGGCTTTGGAGCCAAGTGTAATGAGTATGTGTATTGTATTGTGATTGATGGGTATTGATGTATTAAGATTGTTTAGTATGTGTGCTGATAGACCCTTGTGGTTTGGCTAGAATAGGGATGAATTTGATGAGAAAGATGTGTGTGAATAAGTAAGGAAAGTAGATGAACTATGGCAAAATTTTAGTAGGAATTATGTATTTAAGGATGACTTGGTGAATGGGAGAACCAAGGTATGTATTGGGATTAGTAGAGATGTTTAGTAGCTATGGAATGGTAATTGTAATATGAGGAATATGAAACATATAAAAATCTGTAGCAAGAGGTATTGGATTCATTGGAGGAATTAGAAAGAATGAGAGTGCAAGGATTTTGTAAAATGAGTGTTGGAACTTGAGTATAGGTAGTGTAATGGCTAGGAAATAAATTGGCATGGTTTTGGAATGCTAGGAGTGACATTGATTGAGGAAGTAATGGATAGTAGAGTCAAGTTTAAAAATCTGTAGCATTTGAGTACAAAGATTGGTATGGGTGCTGAAGGAAAGGAGAGAAAAAAAATTGTGTATATGGATTTAGAAACGAGTAAGGTATTTGGGGGATGAACCAAGGCAATTTTGAGGGCCTAAGTAGTGTTAAATATGTGGGGAAGTAATGGTAAAGATTGGAGAAGAAATGGGTAAAGAAGGGAACTGAAACAGAATTTAGAACTGAAGTACTGGGCGGACCGGACTTGCGACCGGACTTGCAAGTTCGGTCGAGCCCAGATTTACAAAGACGGGAAACCTTCTGGAATCGACCGGACTTGCGACCGGACATGCAAGTTCGGTCGGACCAGAAAATTTTCCCGTCAGAAACCTTCTGGGATCGACCGGACTTGCAAGTCCGGTCGAGCAGAAAATTTTCCCGTACTGATAGCTACTGGAATGGACCAGACTTGCAAGGTCGGTCGCAAGTCCGGTCGAGTCAAAAAAAAATATTTTTATTATATGATTATAATAATCATATGTATATATGTATGTGCCTATACACATATATGCATATGTATGTAGTAGTACACTGTAAATGAAGTAGTAAAGGTAAGAAAGTATATATGAGTAGGAAAACAAGTATGGAAAATAATCAAGTATGTTGAGAGTATGAGAACATTAAGTACAACCGGGATAACGGGGTAAGTACGGGAGTAGTAATTGTTTGTGTATCGTAGGATGTAGTATTGATAATAATGTTGGAACATTATCAGTGGAACATGTGTGAACCAAGGAAACAAGGGAACACATGGTAAAGCTAACTCCGGTGAAAGGTATGATTTTCTCATGCCCCGTATGCTAACCGAGTTACGTTGATTTGTATGCTGTATGCCGGCTAATCAAGATTAAAGCATGAAAACTGTTTATTGCCTTTCTTTGCATGTCTTGCTGTATATTGTATGAGCTAACCTTTCTTGAATTGAATGCATGGCTTCAACTAGTGCGTAGATCGGCTCATAGATGAGTCTTGTTGTGTAGCGACTCGTAGTAAGAGTCTTATTGTGAACGAATGGAATAATAGTAACACACTAAGCTATCGAAACGATAAACGATAACATAACTCAATGAACTCACTAGGATGTGAGAGAGTGTACGGGAGTAACAACCTCCCGATAACGGTAGGAGAACCGAAATGAATAATCCATAAACAACAAGTAGTGGAAGTAAGTAAGTACCTCTATTAGAGGAATTAATCTTGGTGCAAAACATGAACCATGAGAAGTAGTAAAGAATGATGGGGGATCTCCAAACCCCTTAGCAATTAGTCGACCCATTATGAGAGGACCCGACTGATGTGAGTAATGACCCGAACTTGAGAGTATCCGATATGTTGGGGAAACCCTTAAACCTGAGGATACTAGACGGTAGTAATTCCCTAAGCCAGTGGAGGTTATCGAGAGAGATACTTCTAGGCTAATCCGCGAGATTGTATTATACTCTGAGAGAAGAGTGTTGGGAATATGAGTAGTCCGGTAGAACGGACATTTGAGTATTTGAGGAGCTAAGCGTATAGCCCTCGTATTGTAGGTTCGGTGGCGAGTCTTTTGTATGACTCCGCCCGGAGGCCAAAGTAATGAGTATTGAGTATTGCGTACGTATGAGTAAAGTAATGAGTATTGAGTAAGAACGAGTATGAGTATGTAGTGAGTATCGAGTATTGAGTATGTATGAGTAAGAATTGAGTAGCAAGTACTTATGAGTAAGTAAGGAGTATCGAGTAGTGAGTATACAAGTATGGTAACGAGTATAGAGTAAGGATCGGGTACGAGTAAGTAATGAACATGGAGTGTTAAGTATGTAAGAGTAAGGAGTAGGTATGAGTAGAGTAGCGAATATCGAATATAGTACGAAGAGTAATGATTAAATAACAAATACGAATGGTTGACTATCGAACTGTCTTCCTTAGTAAGAATTGAACTTGTATGTGTATGTAAATATTGTGGTTTGTATTGTTGTAGCATGAGTATGTATGTATGCATGTAAATGAACTCCATGTATATTCGACCCAAGTAGTCGATGTACCGCGGTTAGCACGCGGTATATGCGAAGATCATGCGCAGCGTAAGCTGACCCCCTCGGGGGACCGTTTTTAGTGTGCAGGTACTTGAAGCTGGCCACCGTTCGAGAGAGTAGGACGGGGACTGCTATGTAAGCATGGGTAGTTGTGTAATAGGCTTTGTACTCGTAATGTATCATGAATTTGGAAGTCCAAACTATAATGGTAAAATTAAGGATTGTAGTATACTCGGTATAGTATGGTATCGAAGTGTATTTGAAATATGGTTTGTATGCAAGGAGAGTATTGTATTGTGTAGAGCACTCGGTATGTTCATATTCATCAGACCGATAGTATGTAGTATTGTAACTCTCGCCTTGTTAGTCACGTGGGTGACTAACGACATGTACACCCACCACCGTTGAGTAAGTAATATCCGCTGCGAAGGTAAGTATGGTACGGTAATGACGGTATTAGCGGTAGGGGTGTTACAAACTTACCTGGTGTTTGGCTACGATTCACTTCAACAACCAAGCACTCAATCCACATTACTACTTCTCGTTTGCAAATTCAGAGCCTAAAGATATCAATAACGAGTGTTTTTCAGATACCCAAAGACTCTAAATTTAATTATAAATAAATTACCATAAATCATAATATATATATATATATACATAACATATAAAAGTAATATTTTATAATACCGTTACAAATTGATTAAATCAAGTATTTAAATTAATAGTTTGTTAATAAAGGAAAGAAGAAAGAAAATGAATGAAAAAATGATAATAAGGCTGATTTACTGATGTGAGTGTCATACTAGGTTCGCTTTCCTTTTGTCCGGTGGGGTTTTGTGATTTTTTTCCAAGTAAGAGTATAGCAGAAAGTTTTTTTTCCTTTTTCCTTTCTTTTCGGGAATAGGTAGGATATGAGAGTTTTTTTTTTTCTTTCTTTTGGGTACGAATAGAGCAAGGAGAGATGAGCATCAGTCAAAACAGAAAAGATGAGTGTTTTGAGTAGGGTAGGCAACATGCTCTTTTTTTTGTCAGCAAACAAGAGAGGAAGATTAAGAAATCCAGAGAGAAATATTACCTATATTTTTCCATTTCCAGGTCTTGTTGAAGAGAGGAAGGCAGCAGAGATGATTAGGGAGTTTACTTTGTGTGTGTGAGAAGAGTAGGTGTTATGTATATTATTATTTTTTTTCTTAGTTCCTGGACCAAGAGAAGGAGTCACGAGAGTTGAGGGAGAGTAATGGGCAGGTTGAGTGATATAGCAGATGAGGATATATAAAGAAGGCTGGAAGGTAACTAAAGAGTGGAGAATATGAACTGTTTAATCATTACAGAAAATAATTGTTCAATCAATAAAGAAAATTAAAACTCATCAATGAATAGAAAAATAAGAAGTTAGAAAATGTGGAAAGGTAAAGATGATTTAATAAATAGGGTTGGAAATATGGAGTTTAAATTGATTAACTAAAGAAAATCTGAAAATACCATAAGATGTAACCGACATATAGTAAAACTAACTTATTTAGTGTATGTAATAAAATCAATAGTATATTAAAATTGTAACATTACTATTATAAGTTATAAACTAATAAATACACTAAGATAAGAGAAATACACAAGGATCATATTATGACATCAAAATCATAACCGACTTATTTTTCAAAACATTATTTATTAAAACGAATCATCTTTATTAAATACTATATAACATTCTTGTAAATAATATAACTTACTTATAAAGTATATAATATACTTGCAATTTATGTAATATATTTGTAAACTTTATAATATTCGTATTCTAAAATTTTAGGGGTATTTCATGATATTATTAAAAAGATGAATGTTTAATATTAATCTTGAAAAAATCTAACGTACTCATAACCAAACTGTAGAAAAATTAAGCTATATCATATCCATTACAAACACCCCCAGAGCGAATCCTCACTAGCCAGACATACTAACGAGACTGATAAATGAAATTGGAAGAGAATTCATCAAGAGAAAGGAAACTCCCAAATCCACTTTGTTATCTAGATCCAGAGACTTGTCGGTTCAAGTTTGAAGATGGCGGTTGACTCCTTTCTGACGATGCTCCATGATGGTGATGATGACTCATGATGTGATAGTGATGAAGATGTTGCTGATGATTGTGGAGAAGATGAGAGCGTTGTTTTGTGTCAATTTTGTTGTTCCTCCTCCTTCTTCTTAGGTCTCTTTAAAAACTCTTCCCCTTTCTTTTTTTTCAAACGCAGCACTTGCTGCTGCAGTATATGCCGCGTCCGAACATGTGTTTGAACATCAATGTTCGAACACCCTGTTCTAGAGCATGGTTCTGGCTCCGTCATCACAAGTCTCGAATTGTGTCCGAACATACAAGTTTAGACATAAGTTCGGACAAGTCGCCAGAAGAACGTATGAAATCTCGGCTTGTGTCCGAACATTGATGTTCGAACACAAGTTCGGACATAGCTTTAGAAACCTTTAAAATCTTTGTTCTCACTCCGATTCGATCCCCGTTTGTTGCATCGTCACCCTCATGAGATAATCTACTATATCCTTGGCTTTCCTCTGCATTTAACCCACAAAAGGTATCAATTCTTATTAAACAAGAAACCAAAGGAAAACATAAGATAAGTGTGGAATATTTCCCATGGAACTACGAATATTAAGCATTTAAAACCACTAAAACCATACATATTTCACACTTATCATTCATACTGAGCACAAGGACAAGAAATGTGCATCTCGCTCATCCTCTTCTGAGGATAGAGAGCTGCTTTGCAAAATTCATTATCCACTTTTGACTCAAAGTAATTCCCTCGATGAGCGTACATCCATTCACGGTCCCTTCCTACATACATCAATTGAAAGTAAAAACTAGCTATAGAATGTTTTGTCCATACTACAATGAACAATAATGATAATAATCAACCTAACTTTGATAAGGGTACGTTCATATATATAGTCTGCTGTGTAGTATCTAACTCTTTGTCTATATTTTATAAATATCAAGACCTATTATAAACTCAAGACACAAAATCAATTAACTAACAATAAGTCAAAAATTTAATGTAAATTTATATATCAATCCATCAATATTGTCTATTTATCAACCACTTCACATAAACAGTGAAGCGAAAGCAAAATAAGTCACTTAAATTCATAGAGTCGTTTTATCGAACACATTCCACGCATGTACATGATTTTGTAAAAATAACTCATTTAACAGTTTCAATCAAATCAACTAGTCAAATACACTCCAAATCACTTAAATCAATCAACAAACACATTCAAACACCAAATAACACCTAGTTTAACAAGAATTTGAAGTATAAAATCCGACCAATATACTAACCTAAATTGAAGACAACGGTGACGATGGTGGCGAACGGCGACGAGCGACGGTGGTGCACGGGGGCAAGAGAAGGGTGGCGATTCGGTGGCGATTTTGGTGGAGGTAGAGTGCTCTGTTAATTCTGTTCGAAGGGGACAACGTATGGACGAGGACGAACAATATTAACATTTACTTTGTATCAAACGATGGGAAACAAACAATATTAACATTCATTTTTACAATATTATATATCATACTTTTTTGTCAAGAATTAGACTATATTATTATTCATTTTAACCCTTAACATTGTTTCTATATGGTTAATTAACCATCGATTAAATTTATGTATCAATTACTCATGACAATCTAGCAAAAACACATGAAATATCATATATACGCATTTTGTCGAACACCTATCATGCACATGTTCTGTTTCTCAAGTTCCACCATTTCGAACATCTCAAATCACCAACATTAATCATACATATGTTATTCACTCAATAGACATACCACAACAACAATTCAGCCCTAATTGGACAAAAAAATTGTATGAAAACAAAAGGAAAATACCTCTCTAGTTCGGTAGTTCTGGCGTCTTTGTGGGCTGACACGAACAGAGAGCGACAATGGCTGGACGATGGGGGAGGCGACCGAGCGGCTGAAGGTGGCAGCGAACTAACTGCCGGCAGCGAACGAAGTGAAGGCGACGAGCAAAGGGGGTGGCGATTCCGGTGGAGAAACTGTCTCTTCTCTCTCGCAGTTGTGTGTAAGGGCAAAATGTGGGCGTTTAGTTCGATGGAGTCCTGAAGGGGAGAAATAAAACGGATTTTCGGCGGTTGAATGTAGGAACCGCTGAAAAAAACTTATTTTTTTAAAAGGGCATTTTCGGCGGTTATGAGCTAGGAACCGCCAAAATGGTTCTGCAATTTTTGACAGTTTTAGCTAGTACGTAGACCGTCGAATCTCCTCTTTTTTAAAAATATAAGACTTTTTTTGCGATTATGGTGTAGGAAACTGTCAAAAATTGTCTTTCTCTCACTCTTTTTCGGCAATATGGTTAAAACCGCCACAAAAATTGTGCACCGAAAATGCCATGTTTGTACTAGTGATCTACGCCTAGATTGAAGAAGAGGCCAGACAGTGTCGATTAGAGACTTTAAGGACACCTTCACAACACTTCACTAGAAGGGGTTGAAGACCGGGATCACGAGGAAGAGAATAGTTGTACCCTATAAAGCAAAGAAGAAGAACTTTACTAAGGCCCCATTCTTTTGGCATCTGAGAGCTGGTAGCTGATAGCTGATACAGATTGATGACTGATTTCAAAACTAGATGATTGTGTAAAAATCAATATAAGTTATTCTTTTTATATTAGATTTTTGTACTGATTAACCAACTGATAAACATAAAAACCAACTGATTAACTAACTGATAATGCGTAAACCAACCGATTACTAATTGATAATCATGTTTTGAATAAACTTCATGGGTAGATGGTACCCACTCATAATACGCCTAAAAGAATGGGATGAGCTGATCATCCCAGCTGATAATACGTAACCGACAAAAACTTTTGCAAAAGAATGGGGCCTAAGTTCAGGAGATGAGTATGAGTTGTTCGTTTGAAGCTACATAGTGTAAGGGTCCAAAGGATTATGATTCTAGTACTAACAAGTGTAACAGTAAGGAAAAAGTTTTCGGAGGAGATAACGCAGATAACTCATGGTATTGCGGTGAGTAACACTATTTTAGAATTTCATATGCAAGCACGGCGAAGCCAGAAAATATTTAGGGGGGGGGGGGGGAAAATTAATTAAAGTTATATATGTATAACCAAATTACATATTAACTTAAAAGTGCACTGTAGTGAGATGTATGTCAACACCTTTATATAGATACACCATATAATATACTTGTTTTCCAAAAAGGTCTATACATATTATCATCGTCTAGACACGTAGTTAGTGTTTATACAATGTAACCCTTTTTAAAAGTAGAAAATTTCATGAAATGCCACTATATTTTTGGCTAATTCATGAAATGCCACTAAAAAAAAGAAAGTCACAAAATGCCACTATATTTTCGTAAAATTCCATGAAATGCCACTATAGTCATTGACCAGATGGAAAAAAACAACAAATACCCCTACTAGTTAACAAAGTACTTTTAAAGTTCACAATATGTCCTTAAGTGTTAAAATTGTCATAGAAATTCAAAATACATTCATAAAAATTTATAAAAAATAATAAAAATTGAAAAAAGTGAAAATATCATAAAATTTTAAAACAAATAAATGTTTCATTTTTTAAAATTTATTCAGTACCATAAAAAGAATATTGAGTTCTAACAAATAATTTAAACCATTTTTCTACTATATTTATACCAATGAAGAACCATATATGTATACCGAATAAGTACTATACATTTTTTAATTATTATTTTCTATCAATTTAAATTATTTCTTCAAAATAAATTATTATATTTAGAAATTTTATTTTTAAAATTTATCTGCAAAATAAAAAAATAAAATAATTTACTTTTATGAAATAATTTAAACTGATAGAAAATAATAATTAAAAATGTATGGTAAAATTATGGTACTTATTTGGTATAAAATTGATAGAAAAATGGTATAAATTTATTTGTTTTGAATACAATATGTTTGTTATGTACTGAATAAATTTTAAAAATGACATTTTTTAATGTTCTATGACTTTTTCATTTTTTATATTTTTTTTTAATTTTTATAAAAATATATTTTTTATTGTATTTTGATATTTTGTGAATTTTTTTAACACTTTGGGGCATATTGTGAACTTTAAAAGTACTTTTGTTACTAGTAGGGGTATTTTAGTCTTTTTTTCTCATCTGGTCAATGACTATAGTGGCATTTCATGGACTTTTACGAAAATATTGTGACATTTTGTGACTTTCTTTTTTATTAGTGGCATTTCATGATTTAGCCCAAATATAGTGGCATTTCTTGAAATTTCCCTTAAGTACTTGCAAAATGAATTCCAACACAAACCTTCAACAAGCCAACTCTGTATAGTACAAATTAGACAGTAGTTTAGACAATTGTGTCATCTCCATCCGTCATCTACTCACCTTATAGATAATTGAGTACATAAAATGATCGGAAGTTATAAGTCAACATATATATATGTATACATCAAAAATAAGTAATAAATTAAATAAAATATACCTTGTTCATTCTAAGGCATGCACGTCTTTGTTGCATAGAGTTGAAGTCATCTATGATCTTTTTTGTAGAAAAAGTCTTTGCAATTTCTCTCTCAATTTAAACAATCAGGTAGCTTGTAAGAATTTATCATACATGCTACTACATAGTCTTGTTTTCACATATTTCATTGCCGAAATAGCTCGTTCACTTGTTACAGTTGACATCGGAAGAGTCAGCACAAGACGAATCAACTTATCAATCAAAGGATATATCTTTGACTTCCCACTTCCTGTAATTTTCTACACAGTTATGAAATGGAGCAAATATTTCCCAAATGCTCGTTGTCATAGTGTTTAATTTTTGGCCTCAGCTGAATAAGTTCTTGCTTAGAGAAATCTGCAAGATAAAACTTTTCTGACAGTTTACATATGTCATCAATACTGAAGGTGTTGTATGAATTTCTTGGATCCAAAGCCATAGTAAGAGAAAGAGGTTTTGTGACAGACTCACTAAATCTGGATTTCAACTCTTGCAACTGATGATCAATAATGGAAACATACACTTCACTCGATAATGATATGAGCACTCACATTCTCTTTCATACGACAAGATCGAATGATATCTATGTAAGTCCCACTCAAAATGTCTTTTTAGTAGATACAAAATCAGCATTCACAATATCTCGAGAGTTCTTCGGTAGCACTTAACAAAGCATGTCAGTTATACCCATGATCTCCTTCATCAATGCATCACAAATACAAAATCAAATGATAACAAATGTCTAAGGGCAAAGTTTGCGTCACCTCTTTGAGAAGTCGTTGAGCCTCCAGTAGCAATGTTGTCTAATACCACGGTGGTAGGTCCAAAACCTCACTAAACTACAATTGATTTAAATGTGAACTTCATCTAGTATCTCCTGGTCTTTGCAAAGATCTGATTTGATTTGTGCCCTTTCCACCTTCAGTCTTTCTATTTCAGCTAGATGTGAAATTCAGCAAGTTGATCAATACGCTTGTAAGAAGATCCAACAACATTGACAATGAAATTTAGATTCATAAAAAAATGTGCACTTCATTCACTTCCTTAGATGCGACAACTAACGCAACTACAGTTGACGGGCGAAGCAATGCATATCAAGCTCCATCAAGCTTATGATATGACAAACAAGAAGATATCTCTTGTTTTAGAGATGATGCATTTGTATCTTTACATGAATCAAGTCCAGAAATCTCTCTTTTACATTTCCACATAGATCAACAAACCTCAGAACAATAGCCATTTGTTCTTTCTTTGATTCATCTCGAGCCTCATCCACTATCAAGCAAAATTTTACATTCCCAATTTCATCGCGAATGGATTCTTGCACATTCATAGATGATACACACAAAAATTTCTTTCTGAACATCCGGTGATGTGTATTTTGCATTTGAGGAGCATTCCCCAATACAACATCATTGACTACTTGATGTAAGATGCAAGAAGTTAAGCAATTCAAGAAAATTTCCTATTTCTTGAATATGATTTCTGAGCATGGCCTCTAAATGCACATGCCTGAAATGTTAACCATTTGATAGCCTCACCTGAAGTTTTCAAACGTAATATATTATTTGTAACCCGCTGAGTTGTGTTCCGCTGTATCACATTCTCAATGTTACATGGTTTATTTTCAAATTTTCATAGCACTCCACAGAATAATTATGTGCAAGTTTGCGTTTTTACCTTCATGGATAATAAAAGCACATCTTTGCCCTTGGTCACCTTTTTTCCAGTTGTTGAATCCCTTAACGGTAAATGTGTTTGATCCACTTCGCCCAATAGGATTTTGAGGGAAAAGATAGCATCGAACGCAAAATGCAGCACCTTTTGCCTCTGAAACTCCAGCCAAAAGAAATTTGAACCAAGTAGCCTGAAACCTACGTCGATAACCAACACAATCACTAGGAGGATACTTAGACTTATGAAACTGATATGGTCCAAGTTTGATATATGCCCGCCTTATCTCATCATGTTTACTAATCGGATACTTAGAAATTGGAGGTCGTAAACCTGGATCACGAATTAAGAAGTTTATGTTGAGCATTCCAGATTTAATCACATCAGCCTCTTCAAGTCGAGGATATTTCAACAGTGGTTCTTCTCCCTGAGAAGGACGAGCATGAGAATCAAGTGCTTCTGTTGGCTCATTACTAAGGATTGGTGACCCCTGAATGCTACTACTTCCTTTTATTTAAAAAAGAATCAATCCATTTTATGTTGACTATAATTCAATCTGACAATCAGAGGTGAAACTATGTTAGTTAATCAACTTGATGATAAAAACTCAATAAACGGTAAACAAATAAACAAATATGTTTCAATCTATCCTTGTGTTAAAACATGTAACACCCCTATTTGAAGTAAATACAGTGGAATATAAAATATCTACTAGCGTTTACAGATCATCGGGCACCAAACCCCGTATAAAACCTCACTTGATTACATCAATTACAATCGTCTAACTTATGGTCTGAACTCGAGAAATGTAAGCATTAAATAAACCATAAGAAAATAACACAACTCTCAAAAAATCCAACCCATCTCTCAGTCACTTCGTGGTCACCTGCAATCAGTTGTACTTGCCATGATGAACCAAAGCAGCCCACCCCGGGAAGGGTGAGTCAGTTCCCTGGAATGAAACTGGTACAATTCTCTAAAAGAATAACTTAAAACATAACCCTTAAAATAAAACAGTAACTTTAAAATAAACTCTTAAAAGTAAAACAGAGTAATAAAGCACTTCAAAACAATCAAATCATAGAGAAAAGAGAACAAGACAAAGATAGAGATAAATAACTTAAAACCAAGTCAACACTTAAGAAGCCACACCAGAAAGTTAATAAGCATTCATATTTAATGTTAGATCCAGTTCCAGTTAAGAAGAGAAAGACTCAGGTAGTCACAAAGGACTATGAATGATAAGAATACCCATAACCCGTGGTAGACAGTTTATGTCACCACCATTCCAGAAAATTGATTCCCATAGACAAACATACTCAAGAATGGAATAGAAACAAAGGGAGATATGACCCTCACCGCCAGTCAGTTGTCCACATGAACGAGGTAAAGCAGACCTCCACTGCCACCGACCCGTGCTCGGTCATCGGTGAAAGTGTGCGCACCACTTAATAAAAAGACTCCATACTCAAGAAGGTCGACCAAGACTCGACTCATGGATGAAATAGTACCCATAGTCAAAGGAAGAATTTACCAAGATTTGACATTTTCCCGTATTCCTAGCTATCCCATTAGATCATTAACTGCACAAGTGCAATACCAAAACACTCAGTCATACAGAGTGTAGAGGCGTAAACACTTTGCAGTTAATAGCCTAGTGAAAAAACTAAGGTAGGAAGAAACAGTAACCATGAAAGTTATACTCCAAGGCTCAGTTAGTCCACATCAAGCTAGGTTAGTCGCACAAGTTGTAACATCCCTACCGCTAATCCTCTACTTACTATCTAATCATCACGGTTATCTCACTACTCGCAGCGGAAATACAATTACTATGGCGGGTGATACAACGCCGCTAATCACCCATACAGCTAGCAAGGCTTACTCTACATACAGTTACGGTCTGATGATCAAATAATACCGAGCTTTCATAATTACTTCCCAAATACGCTTACATCATTTACTTACAACTACAGATTACCGAGTATCCAAAAGCATATTGAATTACATCCCTTTCTCTAACTTTACAAAAATCATGAGTTTAACAAACCACATCTCTACAAATCATACTTCCCACAATATCCAAAAAGGGTGTACCCCATGGGACACCGGCTATTCAAAAAGGCCTACAGCCGTGTACAACCCGGTACACCATTCATAATCTACTAGCTACACAAAAAGAAATCAATCTTGATCTCATCACAATCTTCACCCTTCCGAGCACCTGTAAAATAAAAACAGTGCCCCAAGGGGCTCAGCAAAAGCTGCGCATACACCGAGTGCTAACAAGGTACGTCGACTAATTAGTCGAATATACATGGAGTTCATTTTATACATGCATACATGATATTACATACAATAATACATTCATACAAGGCACATACTTACAAGATACAATACATACAACCGAAAGGCAATACACAAGCCAAATAGCATAGTAATACCATTCACAATCCATACCACGTTCTTTGTTAGCCAGTTACCCATCCGGGTTAATCGGATGTTCCTTACTCTTTTACTTGATACCATACGACTTACACAATCTTGCTCATACAATACTTACTTACTTCTTCTTACTTACTCTTACTTACTTACTTATACTCATGTTAAGTCGGTGTGACCTCCGGGCAGGACTATATCGTCCCACCACCGGGCTTTAGGGTGGCTCACTAATCCAGGATGCTACCCATTTAAGGGGTTTCGTCCATGGAAAAAAGATTAAAGCCATTTGGATCCAATCTCTTGTGTCTCCTCCTCCTCACGCGTGGCCGAAACTATATCGGACTTCTACTCATTCCAATTTATCAATTTCTTAATGTTAGAAATGTTAGATGGATAGGAATTATTTAGAAGTCCACTACCATATCATTCGGTCAATACAATACACATCAAAGCACACACACACTTCATTCTCATCCATTCATTTCATGAATTATACAAACTAAGAGTTAAGATAAGCATCCAACAAGGAACAATATCATATAAGCACAAGTAGGTGCAATAAATCCTATTCGTGCGTTTTATCGTATTTAGGTGATCAATTAGCACACAAACACACAAATCAGAGTAACCAAGGTAGCATACAGGGCATGAGAAATTCATACCGTTCACCGTTGACTTGGACTCACCGACTCCCCTTCGGTGTTCGACTATTCGAATCCTATCACATACATGTGATCGAGTGGTTAATATCTATAATTAACTTAACTCGTTTCATCTTTACGTTTCCTGACTTATAGTTGCTATGTCTTTACAATTCATACACTTTCACATTGATTACTTACTCTTCATTACTTTACAACTTGTTTAAACCTCTAATGACCATTAAACATCATTAATCAAGTACTAATTATCTTACACTATCATTACCATTCACTTCCTTACTTTAAAAGCCACTTTTAAAACTTATTTTTAAGGTTTTGGGTTGGTCCGGGACTTTGTCCGGGTCTTAAGTCCCGGACCACCCTGTGGTCTGACTCTCGACAAAAAATACAAGTGGTTCGGGTCCTTGTACACAACCAAGTCCTGGACCAGAAGCTGTGTAAACTCTCGAACTGATTATGAGAGGTCCAGGAGTTGTACATGGGACCAAGTCCCGGACCAAGACTTCAGAGAACTCTCGACTATTATTTAGACATGGTCCGGGACTTTACATGGGGACTAAGTCCCGGACCTGCTGTTACTTGCTACAGATTTTACAGTTTTCTTCCTCTGTTTACCTCCTTATTTTGTCCAATCAATTCCCATTGTTCCTACACTTAATCCCACATGTTTAGACACTTAATTAACCTTCTAAACATCCCTAAATCTCTCACTAACTCATTACTTCTTTTCATACTAATTCACATACATTATTTTCTAGTTTCATTTCAGCACTTGTATTCATTCTCCCTTAGTTTGCTATGCTACAGATTTTGATCCTACTTCCTTCCATTCATTGTTTCCTTTCCTAATACCATTTCTAAGGTTTAAAATGCATTATCTATCACTCTTATTCTACCCACTACTTAGCTCCTTTTCTAATCTGTTTTCAAAGTGTTTTTCTACTTATTTCTAACTCTTAGTCCTCTAGTTTCCTAGGTAAATTTTGACAAAGTCTCCCCTTAAATTTAACATTCTCACCACATGTTTTTTCTCACACAATACCACTAATAACACCTGTTTATTAAAAGCACCAATACACAATTCTCCAACACAAATACTAGGCATTAATCACCTATTTAATTCCTACACACAACATTCATTTCCTCAAGGTTTTTACAAGCTTTTAAATATCTTTCTAAGGCTCTAAAACAGTTTAGTTTTCCTCCACATTATACCACTACTCAAACTATGTACATTATTCATTCCAAGCCTTAAAATCGGTTACACAAGGTATACAAAAACTACTCAAGGTGAGTGCAATTACCTTGGTTTTCTAGCTTCCTTCCTTTCTTCTTCCTTCTTTCCTTCTTCCTTCTTTTCCTTTCCTCTCTTCTTGATCAACCGGTTATGGAAGTTCAAATCCTAATGCTACAACCCATTAATACACAACCATTCTAATTCAAAACCAACCCTTAAATCATCCTAGAGTTTAAGACATGTTTTTAAGGTTTAGAAAAGGCATTACCTTGTAAGTATATAGAAGGAGTGTTGGACATCAACAAGAGCAAGATTCCCACTCAAAAGTGAAGCAAAAATCGGCTGGAGAACAAGGAATAAGAAGCTCAAAACTTGGAAATTTCTATTTGCAAATGAGAGCTAGAAATGTTTTTCTTTTACCTCAAACCAACAAGTTGAAGGAGGAGCTTCTAATGGTGGTATAAACTTCAAAACCAGCCATACCCATGGAGATGAAAGTGGGTATTTTCGGATTTTGAAAAGAGGGGAATGATCTCCTTGGCAAGGGATTCCAACGGTACAATTTTTGTAATTTTTGGAGAAGGTATGAGTGCTCAACAAGAGGAGAGAAGATGGAGGTTGGATGGGTTGTTCAAATCGCCATTAGAGCTCAATGGGGAAGAAGAGAAATCAGAGAGAGGAGGGAGTACGGTGGAGTGTGGGAGGAATAGAGGAGAGAGAGTCTTTTTTTTTTTTGCTTTTTCCTTACTTTATTGTTTTGTCTTGTAGTATATTAGGTGAGTGAAGAGAGTGAGATGGGAGGGGGAACAGCCGGCCCATACACACACACATACAGACTTTTAAAATTTTATTTTCAAAAGGGGACACATTAGTTTAGCTTATTTACACTCACACCCCACAACTTCCCGTTTTTTACAGTTTTTACTAACCCGAACCCGTTTTCCGGAATTTTCTCGTTTGATTAATTTTATTGGTTATAAACCTTCATTAATGTTTTATTAATGACTATTTGGTTGACCAAAATTATTACGAGTCTATTTAACCCACTTAAAGTCGTGTTTTCCCGGTTTCCTCGAAAAACACGCTTTAAGGTTCGTTTGTGTGTTTTTAATCCGTTTTGAGGATCCGTTTTCTTCGGGATTTGTTCCCTCATGTTTATTTAGACATAAGTAGCCTAATTAACCACTATTTTAATTTCGGGGTATTTCACAAGTAGTTTCCTTTTGAAATTCATTTTAAGCTCAGTTAGCATTTTTCAAAAACGTTTCCTTAAATCTGTTAGTAGAAGTATCTGAGTACGAGAAATCGTACCTGGTATGAGTAGAAGCAGTAACCAAACTTGAGTGTGTGAACTTTCACTAATAACCTATAATTAAGGAGTTTCAAGTATTGATTAGCTAAGGAACTTATAATGCTAAACATCTTTTATTCTTAATGGTTTGTAGCCTTCGGTTTACAATTATTCTCTCATAAGGATTTGGGCAAGGTTCTGTTAATTAAATCTTCCATTAGGCCCATTTCAATTAATCTGGAACGACGATGTAGGGTTTTTATCGTGAGAGTGGCCCAGCTCTCGTTGATTTGATTAAGTGGGTTTTGGAGTTCATGGACTTATGCCCAGTAGGTTAGCCCAAGTCGCGTTACGTTTTCGCCAACTGATTAAATTTCTAAAAATGGTTTTTACGAGGTTTCAAACGTGCAACCTTAATTTAGTTCTCGGTTTGTCTTGACCATCTACGCCATTGAATTTGCACGTCTTAAGTGTACATTAAATTTTCGTTTGTATAATCCATTAATTTTATTTCATTCTGGATTCTAAAACATTAATATTGTAGATATATCTTCCTTATGAGTTTTAAATCTCAAGATTTAAATGATTCCCTTTTCATTAATTTCCCTAGCAAAGTCTAATTAACTCTTTATCTCATAAGCTTAATTAGTTTCGTCTAGATGTGTATTATAATCCAAGACTACTAATATTATGTATAGGTTTAGTTTAACCTATTAATTTCTTCATATTCTATTTTCCATAAAATATTTTATTTCTTTTATTTTTCTTTCATTATCTATATATTAGGATTTATTTAAGACATTCTTACGTAGCCTTATTGTATTAATTATTCCTATTATCTTGTATACACATCTATATCCAATATATGATTTATAACATAAAGTATTTTCCTTAGTTTCAATTCAGTATGTTAGCTTCTATAGTATATATTTAACATAAAAGTAAGTAAATTTTAATTCCTTTTTAACCTAAGATAATCCTTTATTTCTTTATTTCTCAATTTCTACTCAAAAGTTTATAGCGTACAATATTTGTTAACATTCTATATTAAAGCTTAGTTTAGCTTTCTTATATTATTTCCAACCTATAAAGTTTTATTATTCAATTATATTTTGATTTCCATTACATTAAAACCATAGGTTATAAGATAACTTATGAAAAATTCAGAAATACAATTATTAAACCTATTTCCTCTTACCTAAAAAGTCTCAAATTCAATATATAGTAACTATGATATTTTAGACATATTATAAAAAAATTATTTCATAAAAATCTCTTTGTTAATTATCTTAATAATCCATATTACTCAGAACTTAAAAAAATTATAACTTACGTTTAAAAAATCAAAATCCGTATTAATTACATGAAAATAAACTAGATTTTATAAGGAATCTATGGTTAAAATTTAGTGTCAAAATACATTAGAGAAGGTCATGAAATAAGTCTAGCAAGTTAGAGTATTATTCTGTGATTTATATTAACTTAAATCATTACTAATCTTCCACGTTATAATCTCGGTCATCCGTTCTCCTTAACTATGATCGGACGCCTCAGCTTCCGCGAGTTCATACGATAAACTCTAAAACACTGCGAATGGGATTCGATCGAATTCTCACAATCTACATAATGAAATTCAGCAATTCTTGTTTTGTTCAACTCAAAACCTCACAACAATTCTATTACATTGAGTTATATGGGGTTACATCATCCCATACATAATTTACGGGCCATCGGGACACTCCTGGGCAAAAAGGAGCGTTAAGAAAGCCTCCTGAGGTTTTTGTTGAATTTGAGAAACCACTTCGTGTGTTCTCTTTAGGATGGTTAAAAATGATGTTAGGAACTCTAAAAATTAATTTTATAGGAGTTCGTGCCACCTCGGCACTCCTCCGGGCTTTTCGTGCTTTAAGGGGCGTGCGTGAGCACTCTTGAGCGTTTGCGTTTTGACTTATATAGCCTATGGAATATGTTTATATATTCATATAATGAGTGTATGACCATTTGGTTTGAGTTTTAGAAGGTCATACAAGGTCATGCTTGATGACATGTTTCTAAGGCGTTTTAGCGTTTATGGTGAAACGACTATTTTTTACGTAACGTTCTCATGCATGGGTTTGCATGCGTACGTGAAATGATTTATATTTGGATTATTTTCCATTAAATAATGGTTTTATAATGTTAATAAGATTTGGGGTATTTCAATCTACCCCCCTTAAAAGGGACTTCGCCCCGAAGTCTCATATCTAAATTTAGAAGGTTGTGGGGAATCAAGTTCCGCTAGGTATCCACAACTCAATTTAGTTTTTAGGGATCAAGTCCCAAGTCTCTATTTCCTAAGTTCGCAGTGTACATCAAACACATCAGGAATACTTTGGAAGGTCATATCATATACCTATAATGTAGTGCAATGTAATAAACACAATCACATTTCATTTCAAATAGTGCAGCGTAGTGCACATAAACTTTCCATTGTAGTGTAACGAAGTACACATCGGCAAGTGGAAGTACAAAGTACATTCAAATATGGTGTTTCTCAAGAACACATACAAGACAAGGTGTCATAGAAATGCACAGAAGTGCAACAAGATGCATAATAAACTCACAAATGAAAAAGGCTCTACCCCCCAAAAAGAGGGGTACGCCCCCGTACCCTAGACTAAAGTGTCTAGTCGGTAAATAATGAGGGAAACTTTGCTCGCATATCCGCTTCTAGTTCCCATGTGGCCTCTTCAACATCATGGTTCGACCAAAGAACCTTTACGAGGCTCACAGACTTATTTCGAGTATCTCTTGTCTTTCTATCTAAGATTCGTTGCGGTGTTTCCACGTACCGCATGTTGGTTCTAATGATAGTGTCTCTGGTTGAAGAACATGAGAGGAATGAGGCATGTATTTCTTAAGCTGAGACAAGTGAAAAACTTATGTACTTTGCCCAACTCTGCTGGCAAATCAAGTCGATATGCCACAAGGCCTACCCGCTCTGTGATAGCGTAGGGTCCTACAAACTTCGGGCTTAGCTTGCCCTTCTGTCCAAATCTGAATACACCCTTCATGGGTGATACTCGTAGAAATACCTGGTCACCAACCGCGAACTCAAGGTCTCGTCGCCTCTCATCAGCATATGATTTATGTCTGTCTTGTGCTGCTTTCATGTTATTTCTGATCTGTTGTACTTCTGCCTGAACTTGCTCCAAGTATTCAGGCCCAATGATGACGGTCTCACTAGACTCGTCCCAACACAATGGTGTGCGACATGGTCTGCCATATAAGGCTTGAAAAGGTGACATCTGTATAGAGGCGTGATAGCTGTTATTGTATGCAAACTCGATGAGATGTAATCTATCTATCCAGCTGCCCTGGAAATCCAAAGCACATGCTCGTAGCATGTCCTCTAAGGTCTGAATAGTCCTCTCTGACTGACCATCTGTCTGAGGATAATGCTGTGCTAAGCTTCAATTCAGTGCCAAGTGCTTCGCGAGTAGCTCGCCAATATCGTGAGAGAAATCTAGTATCTCGATCTGAAACAATAGTCTTTGGTACTCCATGATGTCTGATAATCTCTTTCTCAAATAGTTCTGCCAACTTTGGCACTTTCCAAGTGTCTTTCATCGGAATAAACCTTGCAACTTTAGTCAGTCGGTCAACAACAACCCAAATCATATTTAGTCCTCCTCTCGTAGGTGGTAGTCCCACCACGAAGTCCATAGAGATATCATAAAACTTCCATTCAGGAACTGGCATAGACTGTACCATACCTCCTGGTCGTCTATGTTCGAATTTCACTTTCTGACAAGTGAGACATCGAATCACATATTCTGTCACGTCGCCCTTCATACCACTCCACCAGAAATACCTCTTTAGGTCTTTGTACATCTTAGAAGCTCCTGGATGGACAGATGTGGAAGAAGTGTGGGACTCTCGAAGAATATGCTCCTTTATATCTGTGCTGTCTCTGGGAATACACAATCTGCCCTTTAATCTGATCAGTCCATCATTATGTAACTGAAACTCATACTTCCCCCTTCAAATGTACCGTCAGACAGCTTCTGACTAATCTCCATCATTCACTGATCATTCTGCTGTGCGCTACGAATGTCGTCTATAAGACTCGAGCTAGCCACAATGGCATTTAAAGAATGTGCTCGTCGACTCAAAGCGTCTGCTACTACATTAGCTTTTCCTTCCTTGTACTGCAAATCGATGTCATAATCCTTGAGAAATTCAACCCATCTTCGTTGTCTCATGTTTAACTCCTTCTGGGTGAATACATATTTCAAACTTTTATGATCCGAGTAAACGGTCATCTGGACACCATACAGGTAGTGGCGCCAGATCTTCAGTGCAAAAACAATTGCTCCAAAGCTCTAAGTCATGTGTGGGATAATTCTCCTCATGTTTCTTCAGCTGTCGGGAAGCGTAGGCGATTACCTTCCCATTCTGCATGAGTACACACCCTAATCCCCTGCCTGATGCATCACAATAAACTTCATAACCTTCTGTCCCCTCAGGTATAGTCAAAACTGGTGCTGATGTCAAGGCATTCTTCAAAAACTGGAATGACGATTCACACTCTGTAGTCCATGTGAATGGTGCATCTTTCTCTTCATTAAAACTGGTCATAGGTTTTGCTAATTTGGAGAAGTCTCTGACAAACCTCCTGTAGTAACCTGCTAACCCAAGGAAACTCCTGATATCAGTCACTGTCTTTGGCCTAGGCCAGGTGCGAACTGCTTCTATTTTTGCTGGATCCACTGTGATCCCTGCGTCTGAGATAACATGTCCTAAAAAGGAAATCGGTCTAGCCAAAACTCGCACTGGAGAACTTAGCATAAAGCTGGTTCTCCCTTAAGATCTCGAGTACATGGCGGAGGTGGCTCTCATGCTCTTCCTTAGACTTTGAATAAATTAGGATATCATCGATGAAGACAACTACGGTCTTTATCCAGCTGCTCCCTGAACATCTGTTCATTAAGTCCATGAAGACTGCCGGTGCGTTTGCAAGCCAAAGCATAACTGTAAACTCATAGTGGGCCATAACGTGTTCTGAATGCTGTCTTTTCTATGTCTTTGTCTTTGATAGGTATCTGATGGTATCCTGATCTCAAATCGATCTTTGAAAACACTTTTGCCCCTCTCAACTGATCAAACAAATCGTCGATTCGTGGTAGTGGATATTTATTCTTCACCGATACTGCATTAAGCTCCCTGTAATCGATACATAACCGAAGGCTTCCATCCTCTTCTTCACAAAAAGAACCGGTGCTCCCTAAGGCGATACGCTAGGTCGTATGTATCCCTTGTCCAATAAATCCTTTAATCCTAACTGTTCCTTCAACTCAGCTATCTCTGCTGGTGCCATACGGTACGGTGCCTTAGCTATGGGACCGTCCTGGTAGTAATTCAATGGAGAACTCTACCTCTCTGGATGGCGGTAAGCCTGGAAGTTCCTTTGGAAAATATCCGGAAATTCTGACACTTGTGGCATGTCTGGATCAAAATCAGGGTCGTGCTCCACATCCTGAACATAACATAAATATACTTCATTCTGCTTCCTGACTTCCTTGTACATGGACATAGCAGATATCACTTTAATCGATGGTGCCCTAGGGCTCTGGCGGTAAGACACTGTCACTCCTGATGGACTCTTAAGTAACAGTCTGCGCTCTGCACAAAGGATGCGGCCTCTGTGCCGCCCCAACAGTCCATCCCGGCTATAACGTCGAATCCTAGACCCTGAACTCAATGAGGTCAATGGGAAAATCCTCCTCCTTAATACGGATAGTGGCTCCTCTATAAAGACGAGTGCAACTGACCTCTCCTTAGACGGGAGTGCCACCTTAAAATCAGGTAACTCCACAGCGTCTAGCCCCAACTTCCCCGCAAGCGAAGGCGAAACGAAAGTATGTGAGGCTCCGGAGTCGAACAGTACTGATGCATCCACACCGTTGACAGAAAGGTACCAGTGAGGATCGTGCCGCCCTTGCTTGCCTCCTCCTCAGTAAGTATACTTAAGGCCACTTCCGTCTCCTTAGCACCACCTAACAACAGAATCTGGGTAAGTACTTTGACATATGATGGAGGTCGAAAGAAGACATACCGATAATGCTTCATTGATGAGATGATCTCCTTTCAGTTGTCTAAAGACAATTACAATACTAGTATTTTCTAGTCAAACTTAATCTTCCTGGTCTCATGTGGGTGGTGTTTATCACTGTCCAAGGTGCTGAGTTCTCTTAATCCTTTTAATTCCATGGTATAAAAATTTGACTTTTCCACCCATTATTAAAACCTCTCCAATGACTTCAATATGATTTTCTTTGCAGGTCCACACGCTTCTGCTCGCCATAAAGGAACTCTGCGTCATCTCCCAATTGACAAAGATATACTGGTATCCCCTGTTCAAGGGACCCTTTTGTTTCATCATTGTCCTGGTGTAGTCCAAAACGGCCTCCTTCTTCATAAAGTTGATGATAATAGATCAGCCCTTAGATTGGGAACTGGATCTTCTTCTAGCTGTTGAGCTATTGAAATACCCCAAATCTAATTAATATTATTAAACCATTATTTAATGGAAATATAAATCATTTCACGTACGCATGCAAACCATGCATGAGAACGTTACGTAAAAATAGTCGTTTTCTCCATAAACGCTAAACGCCTTAGAAACATGTGATCAAGCATGACCTTGTTGACATATAAAACTTAACCAAATGGTCATACATTCATTATATGAATATATAAACATATTTCATAGGCTATACTCAGTCAAAAACGCAAACGCTCGGGAGTGCTCACGCGCGCCCCTTAAAAGCACGAAAAGTTCGGAGGAGTGCCGAGGTGGCACGAACTCCTATAAAATTAATTCTTGAGTTCCTAACATCATTATTAACCATTATAAAGGATAACCCACGAAGTGGTTTCTCAAAATTCAGCAAAACAACAGGAGGATTTCTTAGCGCTCCTTTTTGCCCGGGTTGGTCCCGATGGCCGTAATTATGTCATGGGTTGATATAACCCCATATAACTCAATGTAACATCTTATTATATGTTTTATTTACTATAATAAGTGTTCACAACCTTGGAACTTATAAAACATTGTTTCCCAAAATTTCCTTAGAGCACAAAAACCACCTTCGGGTGTCACGAAACGCGTTTTACGCAATTACCTTGTAGTTTTTGACATGCCACGAATTGGTAATATTAAAAGTTACAATGACCTCTAAATCAGTTGGTGAGACTAGTCAACAAGGTGCTCTATCGGGGCCGATTTTGAGAGCAAAAACTAGTATAAAAATTTGCTTTTAAGTTTATAAAAGGCATAAAAGATAATGACTCATCATCCCATGTGTTGTATTACTTAATGCCAAAGTATGTAGGTCTCATATGACCAGCAAGCTGTTGTGAATAATGCATGATAATAAGGCCATGTGAGCTAGGAGAAAACAAAATGCAAAAAGGTAAAAGTGGATCTAGATTCCACCTTTTTCATTTCTTAAACTTCAAATGACTTTCCATGCTTGTTCTTAGCTCATGAATGCCGATCAAATGAGCTCCATTCAGACCCTAAACCGTGCACCTACATGAAGAAGAAGACAAGTCATTTAGCTTTGAAAAATCAAAGGAATATCCTTTACCTTTTCTTACCTTGTCTTCTAGCCAATTAGTTTTCTTTCCAACTCTTGCTTAGTCACACACACATGACCGATTTCAATGCTGGAAAGGAGGGCATTTATTGAGCCAATAACTCATTGAATAAACTAAGGAAAAGTATAGTCATTTGACATTAAGAATTAAGAAAACAAAAATCAATTCCAAATCATTCTCTCCTTGCATTTACGTGAGCTAGGTCTCACTTTCCTCCTTGCACTTCACACCTCCGAATTTGGTAAGCTCCCTATCTCTCTCTTCTTGCTTCATCTTCTTCCTTTGAAGCTCCTAAGTCCATTAATGGAGTTTTAAACTTCTATCTTCATCCTTAAGGTAATTTCCTAGCATTTCTTGGCAAGACTTGAAAGCAAACTCTTCCTAGCATAACAAGGAGTGTTCGGCCCCCCATTTAGTTCTCCAAGGAGATTGTCCAAATCACACATTAATCCAAGGAGCATCTCAAGGTTATCTTAAGGTAGTTTTAATGCTTGAAAAATCCTTAAAGCACATTTTTTATGTGTAACCAAGTTCTACTTCTTCTAAGGTTCTTTCCTCTTCTTCATTTTCATGAAGGAACTTTGTTCTTCATCTACCTTGGAGTGCCGAATTCATAAGGAGAAAAGTCTAAAGGTAACCTCTTGTAAAATACTTACAAATCTACTTAAGATCTTTATTCAAGATCTAACTCCTAAAACTCCCTTCACCACTTGCATATAACCGAATGGAGCATCAATATTACCTTGGAGAAAGCTTGGAGATTCAAGAAGTTCAAGCACTTAACCACCTTTGTTAAGAAGTAAGTTTCTAGTAAATCTTTATTTATAAGCTTTGTTAAGCTTCTAAAAATTGTACAAAAATTTATGTACATCTCCTAGGTTAATTAATACCGAAACTATGGTTTATATGCCAAAAAATATATCTATAACATATATAGAAAATATTTACCTTAAGACACATTTTTGTGTCGTAGAATTTATTTATGTTACAAATAAATAAGGCCGAAATGTCTAGGGCAAAAATGCTTATTTTTGAGCTAAGAATCAATATAAGGCATTACAATATTTTTTACATAAGTTATATGACTCATATGAATTTATGTACATTTATTATGACATATAAATCCACTTTTATATACTATATGGTCACTATTTAATTATGGCCGAATTACCTAAGTGAAAAATATATTTTATGAGCTACTTATGTATATAAACTTATATCATAAAGTTTGATGAGTTAAAAATATTTATTAGTGCTTAATTGGCTAATTAATTAAGTTATGTGGCTTAAATGTAATTTTTACAAAGTTTAGTGTGTTTATTATAAAAACCGAGAGTTAAGGGTATTCTTTGGAATATATATGATATAATATAAGGTTAGGAATTAAGTTTATGAATTTAGATAACTTAAACAGTGTTAAAGTAACACTTTATAAAGTTTTGAGCTATTATGTAATTTATAAAAGTTGTTATGAAAGTTTAGAATATTTAGTTGGCGGATTCATAATTAAGAGAATTATTAGGTTCACTTTCGAAATTTTAAGGAATTAAATATTTAGACTATAGTTTAATAAGTTATTAAGTAACTATTATAAAGTTTTGGGAGGAAAATGTAATTAAGAAGATAAATGACCAAGCCGATTACTTTGGGGTTAGTTTTGGTAATTTAAGAATTTATATATATATATTCGGCATTTATGGATAAATTAAATTAAAACTATAGTTTTACATGACATTATGTAAAGGTTATAAGATTTTGTGGTTAAATTGTAATTATAAGAAATAAATTATTAAGGCTCGAATTTAAGGGGCTAAGTTATAATTTTAGAAAGTTATAATATTCAAAAGCTACATACCAAATATTAGAGGTGGCTTTGTAATTTAACTAAATAAGAAGTTAAAGCTCTATAATATAATGAGATTAGAATTTAATATAAGTTTATGAATTTGTGGTTGTTTTGTAAATAACCGAAATAAAGGGTAAGAATTTAGATTAAAATAAATATAGGTCCTATATGGATATTTGGAGGAATTAGAAAGAAAGAATTTTGATTAAAGGAGTTGAAGTTTAAACTATGACTTATATAGTTATAAGGAATTTAAGGTACCAATAATTATTACTTTTGGTTAAAGGAGGAATAAAAAACTATAAGAATCTTATGTCCATGTATGACATATAAAAATAGTTAAGGAATCATAAGTTGTTATGTCAACTAGACAAAAGAAAATAATAACAAATATAGTACATGATAAAAAACACATTTATGTACATTAAAGGATTTTAAAATAAATCAAAAGGAATAACAAATAGGTTATATAAAATCATGAGGTGATTAAAAGAAATAAACCTCACATGAACCAACAAATACAAGATTTGTTAAAATTCAATAGAATCATTATATAAGGTAACATAAATTAACCCTCTCAGTTAATCCTATTCTAGGACTTTGTTTGACCAGACGTTGACCGGGAACTAAACAGTACAGTCTACAGTGAACGGTATGGGATTCTTGCAACCTGTTTTCTACCGGATTACACCGGCTTGTGTGTGCTATCTGTTGTTTGAATTAACGACCAAGATAATTAATGTAAAATGTTGTTTACTCTTGTGCGCAGTTGTATTATTTCATGTGCGTGAATGATGCTGACTACTACGTGTATGTCCCACGCATACAAACACTACTATACCAGTGGATTAAATACCTGCGTTTCAGTATACCGAGGACTTGTACTCAAGTCTCTCACTGACTTCACTTATACACACGTCATTATCCTAACGTGATAATTGACAATACACATTGTGTTCTTGTTTACTGTCTTTATATGACACTTACAATTCAATTCTATACTACGAGAACGAGGAGCCTGTTGATCTGGCCATGCATGCTACAGGAGCTGTACCTGTCTTAGGTCGTCTCCTACCTACGTCGCGACGGAACATTTCAGTTGGGAGGAAGACTCTATTCCTCTCGGGTTTCTAATGCCCATCAGTTCAGTGTGAGGAAGACTTCATTCCTCTCGTGGGTTCTATTTCCCACATCTCTCAGTTCAGGGTTTAACTACGTTATCTCCTGGGGTTTTTAATACCCAACCTTCAATCTTAACGAGGTCACTATACCTTCACTATTTCAGATATTCAGTTATACCTGTCAGTCCCATTGTGTGGACCGAACATCATTAAAGAATTTCAGTTCAGCTAACTTGACCTTCTGCAGTCTTGTTCTATGTGACATTATTGTACTTGTATGGATACTTGTTATTATCCTACTATGTTGTTTACAGCTTTATAAAAATGAACTGTATGTATTCGACAAAGTAGTTGGTGTGGCCCGGTAGACGATGGGCTGCACGTTTTCCATACCAGCATTGTTTGCTGAGCCCCTTTGGGGGCACCCCCTTTTTCAGGTACCTGAAGTTGAGAAATTACCACACACCGAGTGTAGGTGGGGTAGATTCAAGCTATGGGAGTATACTACTAGTCATTTGATTTTACTTAAGTATTTACCATTTCAGGTTTGATTCCTAGTATCTCGGGTTTTATTCGTATTCAGACCGTGACTTTTGGAGATTGTATTTGGAGTTAGCCTTGTTGGTCACAAGGGTGGCCAACGGCATTGTAATACCGCCCGGTTGTTGTATTTATTTCCGCTGCAGTCGTATTTTATTTGGATGTGATCACCGTTCAGATTATTGGATTTCGGGTTGGGGTGTTACAAAAAGTGTATCAGAGCGTAGTTACGCTCTGGATACAAGGATACACCGAGATTAGGATCTAAGACTTAGGTTAAGGGTTGAGAGATAGTATTGAAAGAGTTTAAGTTAGTTTTACTTAGACTACTATCCAAGACCAAGATTTTGACCACAGTGCCTAATAACATCAACATCCTCCTGCAGATGTCAGGGAGAGGAGGACGACGTGGACAGCTGATGAGGAGCCAAACATCAGGCTGGCAGACATTGCTACCTTAATCGCTCAGGCATTTGCACAGGCGGGGGTACACAGCAGCAGCAGCTACCTCCACCCCACCCAGGGAGAGAGACTGGGTGAAGAGTTTGGCTGATCTGAGGCCGACTGCATTCAAGGGCAGACTGATCCTGCTCACTTAGACCTACATCATGGAGATGGAGACAGCGTTTGAGACGCTTGCAGTCCCAGCTAGGGAAAAAGTAAGACTTGCTGCCTTTTATCTGAAGGATGCAGCTAGAGATTGGTGGAACATGGTGAAAGCCGACCACCTGGATGACCCACTTTTACTTGGGGATATTACACTGCACTACTTAGGGGCAAATACTACCCGCCCACACCAGGATGGTGAACTACTAGGGAGTTTGACGCCCTGGAGCAGACGGGAAAGATGTCAGTGGATGAGTACTATGCGAAGTTCACTCGCTACTCCGACTATTACCCGGTATAGGATACTCAGACCAGGTGTTGGTCGACCGTTCTACGGGGACTGAGCCCTCGACTTCAGTTTGGGATGGGACCAATCATCCCAACTAGTTTACGGTAAAACAGAGAGACATAAACCAGTTGAAAATTTCATTACATACTATACCCCATCATGGGAGATTTGGAGATTAATACCTTGAGATTTCAGGAATGCTATCATGCTGCCTCCGTGGTGGAGATCACTTGTAAGAGGAGGGATGCTTGAGCTCCCAAAAGAGAAGGACGGACCTGGTGGGCGATGATGCCAAGCAGGGGAACTCCAACAAAATAACAACCCTATCAGAAAGGCCAGGGGTCCTACCAAGGGAAGGGGAACCAAACTACTGGGAACCCCTAGTCAGGAACCTACGGAGCGGCAACTCCACAAAAACCTACCCATCTAAGGTAGGCACTCTAATCAGACAGTAGATTTGAAACTTTTGTGATTACTTCAGTACCGTTGGAATGTATAATTAACCTTGATTGTATTTGGTTCTGGACATGGCTCAACACGGGCCAAAAGTATGTCCGCCGTTTCAACTGTAGACAGTGCGGAAAGGATCACCCCGGCGTAGACTGCCAAGGGGAGAAAGTCATGTGCCGCTACTGTCAGATACTCGGGCATCGTGCCTTCGCGTGTATCCGAAACCCGGAGAGCAGGACTACCGCCCGGAGCAAAGACAAACACAGCCAAAAGAATGAGCTAGCGATACTCTCCCCTCCACCAACAAACCAAGCTAAGGGGTATAAGGGCAAAGCCCAGCATCGGGACCCGCCCTGCATGTCATGGACCGCTCAGATGAGGCTGGTCCTTCTACCAACCCAGGTATTTCTAAACCATGTGAACCTATTATAAGCAATGGATGACGTGATGAGTGCTTGCATGCCTTGATTGCCTATTGAGTAGGAAAGAATTAGTAGGACTCACTAGTAAAATTTAAACCACGTAGGAAGCTATAAGATATGCTTTCCTATCCCCTCACCGCCCTCCCTGGAGGAAACGTTATCAAAGTACAGAACCAGGGAACGAACAATGTAGGTTATCCAACCAGGTTTGATATTACTCAAAGGATACCTAACACCGAGAACACAAATGGCAATCATCAAAAGATGTCAGAATTGGGAGCAGGACCAGGAGGGTTCTACACTCCACAATTTCCAGGAGGATCAAAGATGAAGCTGAAAATGATGTGCTTAGGAAGGGATTGGAATCCTTACACAAAACCACCTACCAAGATACAAGAGTGGAGATGGAGCACAAGTAACCAAAAATCCCAGAATAATTTTTACCAATTGTGGAACAAGCAGTTAATACAGCTCAACAGCTAGAAGAAGATCCAGTTCCTAACTTAAGGGCTGATCTCTGTATCATCAACTTCTATGAAGAAGGAGGCCGTTTAGGACTACACCAGGACAATGATGAAACAAAGGGTCCCTTGAACAGGGAATACCAGTATTATCTTTGTCAATTGGAGATGACGCAGAGTTCCTTTATGGCGAACAGAAGCGTGTGGACCTTGCAAAGAAAAAATCATATTGAGTTCAGGAGATGTTTTTAATATGGTGGAAAGTCAAGGTTGCTATACCATGGAATTAAAAGGATTAAACTAAACACAGCACCTTCGACAGTGATAACACCTCACATGAGACCAGGAAGATTAAGTTTGACTTTTAGAAAGTATAGTATTGTAATTGTTTGGACATCTGAAAGGAGATCATCTCATCAATGAAGCATTATTGTTGTAAAGTGAATGTCTTTAGACCCCATCATGTATCAAAGTACTTACTCAGATTCTGTTATTAGGTTGTGCTAAGGAGACGGAAGGTGCCTTAAGTATACTTACTGAGGAGGAGGCCAGCAAGGGCGGCGCGATCCTCACTGGTACCTTTCCGGTTAATGGGTGGATGCATTAGTACTGTTCGACTCCGGAGCCTCACATACTTTCGTTTCGCCTTCGCTTGCGGGGAAGTTGGGGCTAGACGCTGTAGAGTTACCTGATTTTAAGGTGGAACTCCCGTCTAAGGAGAAGATCAGCTGCACTCGTCTTTATAGAGGAGCCACTATCCGCATTAAGGAGGAATTTCCTCCTATTGACCTTATTGAGTTCAGAGGTCTAGGGTTCGATGTTATAGCCGGGATGGACTGGCTGGGGGGGCACAGAGGCCGCATTCTTTGTGCAGAGCGCAGACTGTTGCTTAGAGCCCATCAGGAGTGACATAGTCTTACCGTCAGAGCCCTAGGGCACCATCGATAAAGTTATATCTGCTATGTCCATGTACAAGCACGTCAGGAAGCAGAGGAGGTATATCTATGTATGTTCAGAATGTAGAGCATGACCCTGATTTTTATCCAGCTATGCCAGTGGTGTCGGAATTTCCAGATATTTTTCCAAAGAACTTCCAGGCTTACCGCCATCTAGAGAGGTAGAGTTCTCCATCGAATTACTACCAGGTACCGGTCCCTAGCTAAGGCACCGTACCGTATGGCACCAGCACAGCAGAGATGGCTGAGCTGAAGGAGCAGCTGAAAGACTTATTGGACAAGGGATACATACGACCTACGTATCTCCTTGGGGAGCACCAGTCCTATTTGTGAAGAAGAAGGATGGAAGCCTTCGTTTATGTATTGATTACAGAGAGCTTAATGCAGTATCGGTGAAGAACAAATATCCACTACCACGGATGACGATTTGTTTGATCAGCTGAGAGGAGCAAAGTGTTTTCAAAGATCGATTTGAGATCAGGCTACCATCAGATACCCATCAGGGAGCAAGACATAGAAAAGACAGCATTCAGAACACGGTATGGCCACTATGAGTTTACAGTTATGCCTTTTGGCTTGTCAAATGCACCTACAGTCTTCATGGATTTGATGAACAGATTATTCAGAGAGCAGTTGGATAAGACCGTGGTTTGTTTCATCGATGACATCCTAATTTACTCAAAGTCTGAGAAGAGCAGAGAGTCATCACCTCCGACATGTACTTGAGATCTTAAGGGAGAACCAGCTTTATGCTAAGTTCTCCAAATGTGAGTTTTGTTAGACAAGTTTCCTTTTTAGGACATGTCATCTCAGACGCTGGGATCGCAGTAGATCCAGCAAAATAGAAGCAGTTCGCACTTGGCCTAGGCCAAAGACAGTGACTGATATCAGGAGTTTCCTTGGTTTAGCAGATACTACAGAAGGTTTGTCAGAGACTTCTCCAAAATAGCCAAACCTATGACCAGCTTAATGAAGAAGGACGCACCTTTCACATGGACTACTGAAGTGAGACCTCATTCGAGCTGTTTGAAGAATGCTTTGACATCAGCACCAGTTTTAACTATACCTGAAGGCACTGAAGGTTATGAAGTTTATTGTGACGCATCAGGCAGAGGACTAGGGTGTGTACTCATGCAAATGGGAAGGTAGTCGCCTACGCTTCCCGACAGTTGAAGAAACATGAGGAAAACTATCCCACACATGACTTGGAGCTATTGTTTTTGCATTAAAGATCTGGCGCCACTACCTGTATGGTGTCCAGATGACCGTATATATCGGATCACAAGAGTTTGAAGTATGTTTTCACCCAGAAGGAGTTAACATGAGACAAAGAAGATGGGTTGAATTTCTTAAGGACTATGACATTGATTTACAGTACAAAGAAGGGAAAGCTAATGTTGTAGCAACGCACTGAGTCGACGAGCACATTCCCTAAATGCCATTGTGGCTAGCTCGAGTCTTATGGACGACATACGTAGAGCACAGCAGAGTGATCAGCGAATGATGGAGATCAGTCAGAATAGTCTGACGGTACATTTGAGGGTGGAAAATGAGTTCCAGTTACATGATGATGGACTCATCAGATTGAAGGGGAGATTATGTATTCCCAGAGACAACACTGATATAAAGGAGCATATTCTTCGAGAGTCCCACACTTCTACCACATCTGTCCATCCAGGAGCTTCTAAGATGTACAAAGATCTAAAGAGGTATTTCTGGTGGAGTGGTATGAAGGGCGACGTGACAGAGTATGTGATTCGATGTCTCACTTGTCAGAAAGTGAAATTCGAACATAGACGACCAGAGGTATGTACAGTCTATGCCAGTTCCAGAGTGGAAGTTTTATGATATCTCCATGGACTTCATGGGGGACTACCACCTACGAGAGGAGGCCTTAATATGATTTGGGTTGTTGTTGATCGACTGACTAAGTTGCTAGGTTTATTCCGATGAAAGACACTTGGAAGGTGCCAAAGTTAGCAGAACTATTTGAGAAGAGATTATCAGACATCATGGAGTACCAAAGACTATTGTTTCAGATCGAGATACTAGATTTCTCTCACACGATATTGGCGAGCTACTCGCGAAGCACTTGGCACTGAATTGAAGCTTAGCACAGCATTTCATCCTCAGACAGATGGTCAGTCAGAGAGGACTATTCAGACCTTGGAGGACATGCTACGAGCATGTGCCTTGGATTTCCAGGGCAGCTGGATAGATAGATTACATCTCATCGAGTTTGCATATAACAACAGTTATCACGCCTCTATACAGATGTCACCTTTTCAGGCATTATATGGCAGATCATGCCGCACACCTTTGTGCTGGACGAGTCTAGTGAGACCGTCATATTGGGCCTGAGTACTTAGAGCAAGTCCAGGCAGAAGTACAACAATCAGAAATAACATGAAAGCAGCACAAGACAGACAGAAATCATATGCTGATGAGAGGCGACGAGACCTTGAGTTCGCAGTTGGGCGACCAGGTATTTCTACGAGTATCACCCATGAAGGGTGTATTCAGATTCGGTCAGAAGGCAAGCTAAGCCCGAAATTTGTAGGACCCTACGCTATCATAGAGCGGGTTGGTCTTGTGGCATATCGACTTGATTTGCCAACCGAATTGGGCAAAGTACACAATGTTTTTCACGTGTCTCAGCTCAAGAAATACATGCCTCATCCTTCTCATGTTCTACAACCAGAGACACTCTCTTTAGAACCAACAATGCGGTATGTGGAAACACCGCAACGAATCTTAGACAGAAAAACACGTGATACTCGAAACAAATCTGTGAGCCTAGTAAAGGTTCTTTGGTCGAACCACGATGTGGAAGAGGCCACATGGGAATTAGAAGAAGATATATGCGAGCGAAATTTCCCTCATTATTTACAGACTAGACACTTTAGTCTAGGGTACGTGGGCGTACCCCTCTTTTTTTTTGGGGGTAGATCCTTTTTCGTTTGTGAGTTTAGTATGCAATTGTTGCACTTTTGTGCATTTCAGTGACACTTTGTCTTGTATGTGTTCTTGTGTAACACTATTCAGTATATTTCAGTGACACTCAATTCAGTATGCATTTTGTTGGCACTTTGGTGCATCTCAGTGACACCTATTGTCTTGTATGTATTCTTGTGTACAACTGTATCTGAATGTACTTTGTAATTCACTTGTTGGGGTGTACTTTGTGTACACTACAATGAAAAGTTCATGTGCATCACCCTGCACTATTTGATATGAAAAGTGACTGTGTTTTTACATTACACTATATTATTCCAAAGTATCCTGTTGCGTTTGATGTACACTGTGAACTTAGGAATATAGAGACTTGGGACTTGATCCCTAAAACTAGATTGAGTTGTGGATACTTAGTGGAACTTGATTCCCCACAACCTTATAATTTAAGTATGAGACTTCGGGCGAAGTCCTTTTTTAAGGGGGGTAATTGAAATACCCAAATCTAATTAATAATATTAATAAACCATTATTTAATGGAAATATAAATCATTTCATGTACGCATGCAAACCATGCATGAGAACGTTCGTAAAAATAGTCGTTTCTCCATAACGCTAAACGCCTTAGAAACATGTGAATCAAGCATGACTTGTTGTGACCTTATAAAACTTAAACCAAATGGTCATACATTCATTATATGAAATATATAACATATTTCATAGGCTATACTCAGTCAAAAACGCAAACGCTCGGGAGTGCTCAGCGCGCCCCTTAAAAGCACGAAAAGTTCGGAGGAGTGCCGAGGTGGCACGAACTCCTATAAAATTAATTCCTTGAGTTCCTAACATCATTATTAACCATTATAAAGAGAACCCATGAAGTGGTTTCTCAAAATTCAGCAAAACACAGGAGGATTTCTTATTTCTTACGCTCCTTTTTGCCCGGTGTGTCCCGATGGCCCGTAAATTATGTCATGGTTGATATAACCCCATATAACTCAATGTAACATCTTAGTATATGTTTATTTACTATAATAAGTGTTCACAAAACACTTGGAACTTATAAAACAATTGGTTTCCCAAAATTTCCTTAGAGCACAAAAACACACACCTTCGGGTGTCACGAAAACGCGTTTTACGCAATTACCTTGTAGTTTTTGACATGCCACGAATTGGTAATCTTAAAAGGGTTAAAATGAACTTCTAAATCAGTTGGTGAGACTAGTCAACAAGGTGCTCTATAGGGGCCTATTTTGAGAGCAAAAACTAGTATAAAAATTTGCTTTTAAAGTTTATAAAGGCATAAAAGATATGACTCATCATCCCATGTGTTGTATTACTTAATGCCAAAGTATGTAGGTCTCATATGACCAGCAAGCTGTCGAAATAATGCATGAGAATAAGGCCATGTGAGCTAGGAAGAAAACAAAATGCAAAAAGGTAAAAGTGGATCTAGATTCCACCTTTTTCATTTCTTAAACTTCAAATGACTTTCCATGCTTGTTCTTAGCTCATGAATGCCGATCAAATGAGCTCCATTCAGACCCTAAACCGTGCACCTACATGAAGAAGAAGACAAGTCATTTAGCTTTGAAAAATCAAAGGAATATCCTTACCTTTTCTTACCTTGTCTTCTAGCCAATTATTTTTCTTTCCAACTCTTGCTTAGTCACACACATGACCGATTTCAATGGTGGAAAGGAGGGAATTTATTGAGCCAATAACTCATTGAATAAACTAAGGAAAAGTATAGTCATTTGACATTAAGAATTAAGAAAACAAAAATCAATTCCAAATCATTCTCTCCTTGCATTTACGTGAGCTAGGTCTCACTTTCCTTCTTGCACTTCACACCTCCGAATTTGGTAAGCTCCCTAGCTCTCTCTTCTTGCTTCATCTTCTTCCTTTGAAGCTCCTAAGTCCATTAATGGAGTTTTAACTTCTATCTTCATCCTTAAGGTAATTTCCTAGCATTTCTTGGCAAGACTTGAAGCAAACTCTTCCTAGCATAACAAGGAGTGTTCGGCACCAATTAGTTCTCCAAGGAGATTGTCCAAATCAACATTAATCCAAGGAGCATCTCAAGGTTATCTTAAGGTAGTTTTAATGCTTGAAAATCCTTAAAGCACATTTTTATGTGTAACCAAGTTCTACTTCTTCTAAGGTCTTTTCCTCTTCATTTTCATGAAGGAAACTTTGTTCTTCATCTACCTTAGGAGTGCCGAATTCATAGGGAGAAAAGTCTAAGGTAAACTCTTGTAAAAATACTTACAAATCTACTTAAGATCTTTATTCAAGATCTAACTCCTAAACTCCTTCACCACTTGCATATAACCGAAGTGGAGCATCAATATTACCTTGGAGAAAGCTTGGAGATTCAAGAAGAGTTCAAGCACTTAACCACCTTTGTTAAGAAGTAAGTTTACTAAGTAAATCTTTATGTTATAAGCTTTGTTAAGCTTCTAAAAATTGTACAAAAATTATGTACATCTCCTAGGTTAATTAATACCGAAACTATATGGTTTTATATGCCAAAATATAATCTATAACATATATAGAAAATATTTACCTTAAGACACATTTTTGTGTCATAGAATTTATTTATGTTACAAATAAAATAAGGCCGAAATGTCTAGGGCAAAATGCTTATTTTTGAGCTAAGAATCAATATAAGGCATTACAATAATTTTTACATAAGTTATATGACTCATATGAATTTATGTACATTTATTATGACATATAAATCCACTTTTATATACTATATGGTCACTATTTAATTATGGCCGAATTACCTAAGTGAAAAATGTATTTATGAGCTACTTATGTATATAAACTTATATCATAAAGTTTGATGAGTTAAAAATATTCTATTAGTGCTTAATTGGCTAATTAATTAAGTTATGTGGCTTAAATGTAATTTTTACAAAGTTTAGTGTGTTTATTATAAAAACCGAGAGTTAAGGGTATTCTTGGATATATATGATATATATAAGGTAGGAATTAAGTTTATGAATTTAGATAACTTAAACAAGTGTTAAGTAACACTTTATAAAGTTTTGAGCTATTATGTAATTTATAAAAGTTGTTATGAAAGTTTAGATATATTAGTGGGCGGATTCATAATTAAGAGAATTATTAGGTTCACTTTCGAAATTTTAAGGAATTAAATATTTAGACTATAGTTTATAAGTTATTAAGTAACTATTATAAAGTTTTGGGAGGAAAATGTAATTAAGAAGAATAAATGACCAAGCCGAATTACTTTGGGGTTAGTTTGGTAATTTAAAGAATTTATATATATATATATTCGGCATTTATGGATAAATTAAATTAAAACTATAGTTTACATGACATTATGTAAAGGTTATAAGATTTTGTGGTTAAATTGTAATTATAAGAAATAAATTATTAAGGCGAGAATTTAAGGGCTAAGTTGTAATTTTAGAAAGTTTAATATTCAAAAGCTATATACCAAAATATTAGAGGTGGCTTTGTAATTTAACTAAATAAGAAGTTAAAAGCTCTATAACATAATGAGATTAGAATTTAATATAAGTTTATGAATTTATGTGGTTGTTTTTGTAAATAACCGAAATAAAGGGTAGAATTTAGATTAAATAAATATAGGTCCTATATGGATATTTGGAGGAATTAGAAAGAAAGAATTTTGATTAAAGAGTTTATGAAGTTTAAACTATGACTTATATAGTTATAAGGAATTTAAAGGTAACCAATAATTATTACTTTTGGTTAAAGGAGGAATAATGAAAACTATAAGAATCTTATGTCCATGTGTGACATATAAAAATAGTTAAGGAATCATAAGTTGTTATGTCAACTAGACAAAAGAAATAATAACAATATAGTACATGAATAAATAAACACATTTATGTACATTAAAGGATTTATAAATAAATCAAAAGGAATAACAATAGGTTATACATAAAATCATGAGGTGATAAAAGAAATAAACCTCACATGAAACAACAAATAAAGATTTGTTAAAATTCAATAGAATCATTATATAAGGGTAACATAAATTAACCCTCTCAGTTAATCCTATTCTAGGACTTTGTTTGACCAGACGTTGACCGGGAACTAAACAGTACAGTCTACGGTGAACGGTATGGGATTCTTGCAACCTGTTTTCTACCGGATTACACCGGCTTGTGTGCTATCTGTTGTTTGAATTAACGACCAAGATAATTAATGTAAATGTTGTTACTCTTGTGCGCTGTTGTATTATTTCATGTGCGTGAATGATGCTGACTACTACGTGTATGTCCCACGCATACAAACACTACTATACCAATGGATTAAATACCTGCGTTTCAGTATACCGAGGACTTGTACTCAAGTCTCTCACTGACTTCACTTTATAACAAACGTCATTATCCTAAACGTGATAATTGACAATACACATTGTGTTCTTGTTTACTGTCTTTATATGACACTTAACAATTCTATACTACGAGAACGAGGAGCCCAGTTGGATCTGGACATGCATGCTACAGGAGCTGTACCTGTCTCAGGTCGTCTCCTACCTACGTCGCGACGGAACATTTCAGTTGGGAGGAAGACTCTATTCCTCTCGGGTTTCTAATGCCCATCAGTTCAGTGTGAGGAAGACTTCATTCCTCTCGTGGGTTCTATTTCCCACATCTCTCAGTTCAGGGTTTAACTACGTTATCTCCTGGGGTTTTTAATACCCAACCTTTCAATCTTAACGAGGTCACTATACCTTCACTATTTCAGATATTCAGTTATACCTGTCAGTCCCATTGTGTGGACCGAACATCATTAAAGAATTTCAGTACAGCTAACTTGACCTTCTGCAGTCTTGTTCTATGTGACATTATTGTCCTTGTATGGATACTTGTTATTATCCTACTATGTTTGTTTACAGCTTTATAAAAATGAACTGTATGTATTCGACAAAGTAGTTGGTGTGGCCCGGTAGACGATGGGCTGCACGTTTTCCATACCAGCATTGTTTGCTGAGCCCCTTTGGGGGCACCCCCATTTTTCAGGTACCTGAAGTTGAGAAGATTACCACACCGAGTGTAGGTGGGGTAGATTCAAGCTATGGGAGTCTACTACTAGTCATTTGATTTTAATTAAGTATTTTACATTTCAGTTTGATTCCTAGTATCTCTCGTTGTATTCGTATTCAGACCGTGACTTTTGGAGATTGTATTTGGAGTTAGCCTTGTTGGTCACAAGGGTGGCCAACGGCATTGTAATACCGCCCGGTTGTTGTATTTATTTCTGCTGCAGTCGTATTTTATTTGATGTGATCGCCGTTCAGATTATTGGATTTCGGGTTGGGGTGTTACAGCTATATTCATTGCTTGTTCCACAATTTGTAAAAATTCTTCTGGGAATTTTGGTACTTGCGCTCCATCTCCATTTCTTTGTATCCTGATAGGTCTTTGAGTAAGGATTCCAATCCTTTCCTAAGCACATCATTTTCAGCTTCATCTTTAATCCTCCTGGAAATTCTGGAGTGTAGAACCCTCCTGGTCCCGCTCCCAATTCTTGACATCTTCTGATGATTGCAATTTGTGTCTCCGGTGTAGGTATCCTTTGAGTAATATCAACCTAGTTGGATAACCTTACATTGTTCGTTCCCTGGTTCTTGTACTTTGATAATGTTTTCTTCCAGGGAGGACGGTGAGGGGATAGGAAAGCATATCTTATAGCTTCCTAGGTGGTTTAGATTTTTTACTAGTGAGTCTTACTAATTCTTTCCTATGCAGCTAGGCAATCAAGGCATGCAAGCACTTATTCACATCATCCATTGCTCAATAACAGGTTCACATGGTTTAGAAGTACCTGGGCTGGTAGAAGGACCAGCCTCATCTGAGCGGTCCATGACATGCAGGGCGGGTCCCGATGCTGAGCCTTTGCCCTTATTTCCCTGAGCTTGGTTTTTTGGTGGAGGGCGAGTATCGCTAGCTCCATTCTTAGGGCCGGTGTTTGCCTTTGCTCCCGGGCGGTAGTTCCTGCTCTCCGGTTCTTAATGCACTCGAAGGCTCGGTGTCCCCATATCTGACAGTGGCGGCACTGGACTTTCTCCCCCTTGGCAGTCTACGCCGGTGTAACACCCCAACCGTTAATCCTATGCTTACCGTCTAATCGTCCTGTTAATCCTACGAGTTCGCAGCGGAATATTACTACTTACTACGACGGGTGAAACAATGCCGCTAACCGCCCATACGGCTAGCTAGGCTACTAATACTTACAGTGACGGTCTGATGAACATAATTTACCGAGCTACTAATAAAATGCATACTGATTACCACATAACCTACTTACATCCTGGAATCACCGAGTATTTAAAGTGTATACTTACATCCCAATTCAACTTCCCAAAAGAATGAGTTCACCTACTACTCATCTATACCAATTCCCATTCTATCAATATCCAAAAAGGTGTACCCCATGGTACACCGGCTAATCAAAAGTTACAGCCATGTACTACTTAGTATACCCATCACAATCAATGTTCATAACCAAAAAGAAGACAAGAAATAAACTAAGTCTTCAACATCCTCCTCCACCACGAGTACCTGCATTCATGATAAAAACGGTGCCCCAAGGGGCTCAGCAAAAGCTGCGCATGAACTCCGCATATACCGCGTGCTAGCTAGGGCACGCCGACTATTTGACGTCCACTAACATGCGGTTCATTTAATTTTTCATACATACATGCTCTTCATGCATCATACATGCTCATACAATACATTACACATTCAAGGCAACAATACAAGAGTACACACCACACTTACCTTCACAAGGTTAGCCAATTATGCATCCGGGTTAATCGGAATGCTTTTACTCTTTTACTCATCATACATTACTTACTCTTACTATACTTACTTACTACCATTCATTTTACTTACTCATTCTTACTTACCTGCTTATACTCAAGTTAAGTCGTCGGGACCTCCGGCCCTGGGACTACTTCGTCCCACCTCCGGGATTTACTTGACTCACCAATCCGGGATGCTACCCATTTAAGGATTTGGGCCGCGACCAGTTTAAGAGTCAGGAATCGGATCCAACCTCTTGTGTCTCCTCATCCTCACGCGTGGCCGAAACTATATCGGACTTCTACTCATTCCAATTTAATTACCAATTTAAGTTAGAATGGTTAGCTTGTTAGGAATAAGTTAGAAGTCCATTCTCATTAATAATCGGTCACAATGTAATACAACATACACACACACGTTCATTATCATCCATACATTTCATGAATTATACAAACTGAGGTTTAAAGAAAATATACAACATCATACAACACTACATATTCACAAGTAAGCATAATAACTCCTATTCGTGCATTTATCTTATTTGGTGATCAATTAGCACACAACACACAAATCAGAGTAACCAAGATAGCATACGGGGCATGAGGAATTCATACCGTTCACCGTCGTACTTGTATCCCAACGTTCCTTCGGTGTTCACAATCCAAGTCCTAACATATACATACAATTGGGTGGTTAATTACCCTTACTTACCTTACTAACTACTTACTAACATTTCTACTAACATTTCTTGGTTTATACTTTACTAATTCATTATTGTTCAATACATGTACTTATGTTACTTTCTTAAAATTATTTTCTAAACTTGTTTATGGCCTTAATGACCTTTAAACATCATTAATTATGTCTTAATCATCTTATAATATCATTACCCATCATTACCCATCCTTACCTGAGCTTTAAAACACATTCTGTACAATTCTGTGTTGGTCCGGGTTAGTGTCCGGGTTTACAAACCCGGACCAACCCACTGGAACAACATACGGGTTTAAATATGCATGGTCCGGGTTTACACCCTAGTTTAAAAAACCCGGACCAATCTGTCTGAAAAAGCTACGGGTATAAAATTGACACCGTCCGGGTTTGTGCCCTACTTTCAAACCCGGACAATCTGTTTTGGTAAACTTACGGGTATGATTTTGGGGTGGTTCGGGTTTGCATCTTGGTTTGTAACCCGGACCATCCCATTGTAAAACCTTCTGTCATGTTTTCGTGCTAGTCCGGGTTTGCATTCTGGTTTGCAACCCGGACTAGTTGCAGTATTTTTATTTATGTAAGTTTTTGAGTTTGTTTAAATTCTAAACTTCTACTAATCTCTTCCCTAATATTTCTACATATAATCTAGCATGTTTTAACTTTGTTTAAGCATTTAAAACTAGCCTAAACCAACACTATACAAATCTGTTACATTAACACTCTCACTGTAATTTTTCCTCCTCTGTTGCATTTCTACTTCTTCTAACAATGCTACAGACCTTCCTATTCTTCTTCCCACTAACTAAATAACTCTCAAACTATCCTAACTTAGTTTGACAACTCACGGTTTACCATTTACAACTCCACTCCATCACATTTCTTTTTCATGTTACAAAACAAAGTGAACAATCTCCTTCTCTCTTCTCTGTAATTCTCTTCTGTTTCTTTCTTTTCTAACTTCAACCAAGACTCTACATTCCTAAACAAATTTTGACAGAGGTTCCCTACATTTCTAAGTGTTCTCACCTCATAATTTTGCACACTCAATATTCCTACAACCTGTTCAACACACACAATATTCTCACATATATTTCTAATACCTCCTGCACACTCAACATTTACACTTAGCATATTATTTTTTTGTTTTCAAAACTTCAAACTACAACTACAACTACCATCACATTAATGTACCCATTTCCCTACGGTTACAGTGGTTTAGACATTGTTACAGTTTTACACCTACACGTACTCAAACATGGAAGTTATACAGAGGCTTCACATTACCTTGGTTTCTTTGTTTCTTTTCCTTTTCTCCTCCTTCTCCTTTCTTGCTCCTCTTCCCTTCTTTGTTTTTCTTGTTTTATTTCAACCAAACTACACCACGTAGTAAGGTACACCCATACACACAAAACTAGTAAGTTTTTACATCTCACGTATTAACCCTAGATCATAATAAACCGTTTAAACTCTTAAGAGATCTTACCTTGGGCTTCTAATGAGTTTTTTGGAGTGGAAAATGACAAGACTCCAACCCTCAAGATGGAACACCGAAACGGCTAGCAATGGAATAGTGATACATACGTGAGTTTTATTTTTTTTTTTGCAAGGAAACGTAGAAAAGAGTGAAGTTTGGGTCTACTTCTTACCTCAGAACATGTAGAAGATGCTAGATCTGGAAATGGTGCTCTCGAAGCTCCTAACCGATAATACCCTCAAAATTAAAGTTGGTGGTTTTAGATTTTTGAAAGGTGGAGAATGATCTCCTTGACGATACGAATTCAACGGTATGTTTTTTGTGGCATTTGGTGAAGGTTTGACGTTTCAAAAATGAAGAAGGAAGTGGCTCTGTATGTGGGTTTTCTCAAATCGCCATAGTTGCGCAGAGAGGAAGAAGAAAGAAAATAAGAGAGGTTGCAGTACGTGGTTGTGAGTGAGTGAGGAGAGAGGATTATTTTTTTTTTTGCTTTTGTTTGATTTCCCTTGTCTGTAGCTCAAAAGGAGAAATAAAGAGGAGGGTATGGGCCCTAATGCGGCCGGCTACCCACACAACACACACACACACAACACTCTCTTTCAGTTTTTATTTCTAAAAGTGGACACACTAACTTATTTTAATTACACTCTCACCCCACACACTTCCCGTTTTGACAGTTTTTACTATTTTCTCGTTTTATTGATTTTATTGTTCTAAAGCTTCACTAATATTTATTAATGATTATTTAGTTGACCACAATTGTTACGAGTCTATTTGACCCGCTTAAACAAACGTTTTTCCCGTTACCTCGAAAAACGCGCTTTAATGTTTATTAGTGTTTTTAATCCATTTTAAGGATCCGTTTTCTTCGGGATTTGTTCCCTAATATTTATTTATACTTAATTAAGCTTCTAAATTATTTATTAGCCTAATTAATCACTATTTTTAATTACGGGGTATTTCAATCTACCCCCCTTAAGAAACTTTGCCCTCAAAGTTGCTCAAGGTTAATAGTTTAAGTATTCTACTCATTAGGCAAACCAATTGTCCTAATGCGTCCTTCTACACCTATGAGGTGTTTACTCCTTTCACATTGCAAACATACACAATTCAAGCATCATACACAATTCACATACACAATACATCATATCCATTCATACCATACCACAGTACAACATTGCAATTCACAAGACACATTACACCCATACATCACACATACACATTACACATACATGCACTACACATTACACATACATACCAAATACACTTTGCACTACATGTGCCATACGAAATCTATTACAATGCCTACACACTAAGCAATGCTTACACCGACCGAGCAATGCAAAAGCAAAAGGGCTCTACCCCCCTTAAAGGGGTACGACCCGTACCCGTATACTAAATGCTAGACTAACTAGTCTATGAATAACTGTGGGTACTTAGCCTTCATGGCATCTTCCAGCTCCCATGTCGCTTCTTCTTCGACATCATGGTTTGACTATAGGACCTTCACCATTCGTATAGACTTATGGCGAGTGTCTCTGGTCTTCCTATCGAGGATTCTCACTGGGGTTTCAACATATCTCATGTTTGGCTCAATGGATAAGTGTTCGGGCTCTAGAACATGAGAAGGGTCAGCAATATACTTCTTGAGTTGTGACACATGAAATACATCATGGACACGTCCCAAGTCCTCAGGTAGTGCTAACCTGTAGGCTACAGCTCCAACTCTCTCGGTGATAGCATACGGCCCTACAAACTTTGGGCTCAGTTTGCCCTTCTGGCCAAATCGGAAGACACCCTTCATAGGTGAAACGCGCAAGAACACTTGGTCGCCCACGGCGAACTCAAGGTCGCATCGTCGCACATCCGCATAGGATTTCTATCTATCTTGGGCTGCCTTCATATTGGCTCGAATCTGCTGAACTTCAGTTTGCACTTGTTCAAGTATTCCGGTCCTATGATGACCGCTTCACTTGACTCATCCCAACATAAAGGTGTACGACAAGGTCTACCGTATAGAGCTTGGAAAGGCGACATCTTAATCGAAGCGTGATAACTATTATTGTAAGAAAACTCGATAAGATGAAGCTTATCTAACCAACTCCCCTGAAAGTCCAAGGCACATGCCCGAAGCATGTCCTCCAATGTCTGGATGGTCCTTTCCGTCTGACCGTCGGTCTAAGGATGGAAGGCGGTACTCAGCTTCAATTCTGTACCCAGCGCTTCCCGTGTAGCTCTCTAGTATCTCGAAAGAAATCTGGTATCGCTGTCAGATACTATGGTCTTTGGGACTCCGTGGTGTCTGATAATCTCCTTATCAAATAGCTCAGCTAGTTTCATAACCTTCCAAGTGTCCTTCATCGGTATGAATCTGGCAACCTTGGTAAGGCGATCAACTACAACCCAGATCATGTTGAGTCCTCCCCTGGCAGGTGGGAGTCCTACAACAAAATCCATGGAGATATCATGAAATTTCCACTCCGGAACTGGCATCGATTGTACCATTCCGCCCGGTCTACGATGTTCGAATTTTACCTTCTGGCATGTTAAGCATCTCAATACGAATTCTGTCACATCTGACTTCATTCCAGACCACCAGAAGTACCTCTTCATGTCTTTGTACATCTTGGAGGCTCCCGGATGGACTGATAATGTGGAACTGTGTGACTCTCGCAGGATGCAATCCCTTAGCTCAGCATTGCTTCGGGGGACGCATAGCCTGCCATTCAACCGAATCAAACCATCTTCGTGTAGCTTGAAGTCATACTTCTTCTTCTCAAATGTACCATTCTCAATCTTTTGTCTGATTTCGGTTAGGTAAGGGTCGCTCAACTGAGCGTCTCGCACTTCGTCAACCAAGCTAGAAGAAGCGAGTAGCGAATGGAGCGAGTGTGCTCGACGACTCAGGGCGTCGGCTACAACGTTTGCCTTCCCTTCCTTATATTGCAAGTTGATGTCATAGTCTGAAAGAAATTCCATCCATCTTCTCTGTCTCAGATTCAGTTCTTTCTGTGTGAATACATACTGTAAGCTCTTGTGGTCGGAGTAGATGGTGATGCTTACCCCATAGAGATAGTGTCGCCATATCTTCAAGGCGAAGACAATGGCTCCTAACTCTAAGTCGTGAGTCGGGTAATTCTCCTCATGCTTTTTCAGCTGGCGGGAGGCATATGCAGCAACCTTGCCATGCTGCATGAGTACGCATCCCATTCCTTTGCCTGATGCATCACAGTATACCTCAAATCCCTCTGTGCCCTCTGGAAGAGTGAGGATGGGCGCTGAGGTCAATGAGTCTTTAAGGCTCTTAAATGATAGCTCGCACTCGTCTGTCCATACAAACGGTGCATCTTTCTTCATCAGTGTAGTCATGGGCTTAGCGACTTTCGAGAAGTCCTTTACAAATCTCCGGTAGTAACCGGCTAGACCAAGAAAGCTCCGAATGTCGGTAACAGTCTTAGGTCTAGGCCATGATCGTACAGCTTCTATCTTAGAAGGGTCCACTGAGATACCTGCGCTCGAGATGACATGTCCAAGGAATGATACCTGATCAAGCCAGAACTCGCATTTGGAGAACTTCGCATATAGCTGGTTCTCGCGCAGTGTCTCTAGTACTTTCCTCAAGTGAATTTCGTGTTCCTCTGCTGATTTTGAGTATACAAGGATGTCGTTGATGAAGACAACAACTGAAGTGTCCAACTGCTCACTGAATAAACGGTTCATGAGGTCCATGAATTTAGCTGGTGCATTTGACAGACCGAATGGCATCACTGTGAATTCGTAGTGGCCATATCTGGTACGGAATGCCGTTTTCTCAATGTCTTGCTCTTTGATAGCAATCTGATGATACCCAGAACGAAGGTCAATCTTGGAGAAAACTGAGGCTCCTTTCAACTGATCAAATAGGTCATCGATGCGTGGCAATGGGTATTTATTCTTGACTATAACCGCATTCAACTCGCAGTAGTCAATACAAAGTCAGAGGCTACCGTCCTTCTTCTTCACAAAGAGGACCGGTGCTCCCCAGGGTGATACGCTCGGGCGTATAAACCCTTTATCGAGAAGGTCTCGTAACTGTTCTTTCAATTCCGTCATTTCTGCAGGTGCCATGCGGTACGGTGCCCTAGCAATGGGACCGGTACCCTGGCAAAAGATCTATTTCAAATTCAACTGCTCTCGGTGGTGGCATGCCGGGTAGCTCCTTAGGGAATACATCGGGAACTCGGATACAATGGGTACTTCATCATTGAACTCTAGATCTCTCTCCAGGTCTTGTACATAACACAAATATACTTCTTGGCCCTTTCTGAGCTCCCGGTACATAGCCATGGCAGTTATAAGTGTGGTCGAAGGCTCTCTCGGTCTCTGGCGGTAAGATATAGTAACCCCAGAAGGACTCTTGAGCAGCAATCGATGCTCGGCGCAGAGGATTCTACCCTTGTGCCGCTCCAACCAATTCATTCCGATTATTAAGTCGAATCCCAATCCATTGAATTCGATGAAGGAAATGGAAACGCTTCATTTTTTATTTCGATGGTGGCTGATTGATAATATTTGGTGCACTTACTTTCTCGCTCCTTCGATGGGAGAGTAACCATGAAGTTCGGTAGCTCATCCGCATCTAGCTTCAACCTCTTCACAAAGGATGGTGATACGAAAGTGTGAGAGGCGCCGGAGTCGAATAATACATTGGCATCAATGCCATTTACTGGGAAGGTTCCCGTTAAGATGGTGCCGCTTCTTCTGCCGGCTTGTGCTTCGGTGAGGATGCTCTGGTTACCTTCGGTACCGAGCCCACAACCTATTGAAGTCACAATTGGATAAGTATTGATGGTGGACACAAGTGGAATTTAAATCACACTGCTCTTTATTGATAAACCAACCATCATACAAGCCGTGTCTCGAATACACGTTACTAATACATTACATGGTACTAAGAATTTAATACTTCCTAAAGGTAAGGTTCAGGCGTCCTGGTTTCATGTGTGTGGCATTGATTATTGCCGGTGGTGCTGTATTCAGCTTGATCTTGTTGATACCGTGATACAACATCCTAGAGTTTCCACCCATGATTAGGACATCTCCTGATCTCAATACCAGTTTCTGTGCGAGGTCCACACGCTTCTGCTCGCTATACATAAATACGGCGTCATCACCAATGGACCAAGACACTACGGGCACTCCCTGTTCAAGAGATTCCGCTGTCTCGTCCTTGTCTTGGTGTAACCCAAGTCGTCCTTCTTTCTCATAGAAGTTGACGATACAGAGGTCCGCTTCAAGTGCGGGGATCGGTTCATATTCGCATTGTTGTGCAAGTTCTACTGCTTGCCTGACGAGTGTCTGAAACTCTGGAGGTATTGTCGGTGGCGTCGCTCCATCTTGTGTTCGTGTCTCTTGGAATGTCTTGGTATAAGGATTCCAATCCTTTCCCAAGCACATCATCTTCAGCTTCATCTTCGCTCCACCGGGGAATTCGGGTGTGTAAATCCTCCTTGACCCGTTCCTAGCTCGTTGCATCGTCGGATGATTGAGATTTGTGCTTCAGGTGTCAGGTATCCCTTTAATAAGATCATACCTGGTCGGATGACCTGACACTGTTCGCTGGTGTAGCAGTGGTTGGTGATGTCGATCTCTTCTTGATTCAGGTCTACCGGTATCGGATAACAGATACTAAAGTTTCCTATGGTTACAAATTTCATCTACGGTGAGTACTAGTTTTAACTACTTCATTTCATGCTCAACATACACTTCAATTCATTTACTCATGCATTCATTCAAATAATCATTCTACTACTTAGTCATGCTACTTCAAGGATTAAAGGTTTAGATTAATTACCTGGGCCGGATTTCGAACCGGACCCATCACGGTCAATAACATGAAGAACAGGCTGCCTCTGGGGTGCGCCCCTCTTAGGACCCCGGGATCCCTGTCCCTGTGGTGCCTGCTGGGCCGGTGCATCGCCAGATGCCACCTCCTTGCCCTCTCTCTGCTTGTAGTTTTGAAAGTTTCCCTTTGGCTTCCCATTCTCCGGGCACTTGTTAGCTGTGTGTCCCAGCTTCTGGCAATTGTAGCACTTGATGTCTCTCCCAAAACAGTCTCTGCCGGGATGATCCTGGTTGCACTTTCTGCACACATAGGTGCGGCCATCGGAGAAGGTTTTGGCGGATCCGGAGCTAGAACCTGAGGTTAGAGGGTTAGCACATGTGTGCGTGGATATACTAGATATGATACTTGTATAGATACGAATTCGGTTTAGAAGTTTATTCTTAGGTGGGTGTGATCTCAATGGCTTCGCAGCCACCGGTGCAGTGTAACCTAGCTGAAGAAGCTCAACTGGTTTGCCCTACTCAGCATGGGCACTGCTCTCACTTGGGGATTTCTTTTGAGATTGCTGAAAGAAATTCCCCTTCTTCTTTTTCCAGCTTTTCCCCTGTTCTGCTCCTCAGTACTGGTGTTTTTGTTGTTGGCTTTGCGCTTCAGCGCGGTCTCTTCATCCCTTAACTGGCAAGTGATCTCAACGCGAGAAGCCGCGTGATAACACTCCTGAAGTTTCAGGTATTAGCCGGGATTCTCGATATTGAAAAAGATTCAAAGAATTCAAGGAATTTCAAGGAATTGAATTGATACTAAGGGTTAACTGATATTTACCTGAAGGGAGGTAAATCTTGTGTAGCCCATACCGTACCGAAGGCGATGGCTCAGACCGCCATAGAAGCGATCGACCAACACCTGGCCGGTGTATCCTAGACCAGGGAGAAGACAGAGAATGGAGGTGAAGGTGCGGTAGTACTCATCCACAGACATCTTGTCTGTCATCTTCAAGGCGTCAAGTTCAAGCCTCTTCTTTGTCTTTACGTGCTCCGGATAGTACTTAGATCGGAGGAGAGATGCAAAGGACTCCCAATCGAATGTGGGGTCATTGACGTGCTCGTGCTTGATTAGCTTCCACCAATCCATAGCCGCATCCTTCAGATAATAAGCAGCAACTCTGACTCGAACTCCAGCAGGAGCTTCGAGGGTTTCAAAAGCAGTCTCCATTTCAGAGATGTATGCTTCTAGCTTAGCCGGATCACTCTCGCCCCTAAAGCAAGGAGGGCGGAGTTCCGCTACAGCTTTTACCCAGTTTGCTTCTCTGGGTGGCGGGGGAGGGGTTGGCCCCGCTTGAGTTTGTTGGTTTTTGTTGATTCTGTTGCATTGCTTGTATTACTTGCGGTAGCATCTGCGCTACCGTGGCGGCGACGATCTCAGCTATCGTCTGCGCGCCAGGTCCTTCTGAGGCTTCGCCTCTAGCTCGGCCTCGGCCTCTTCCTGACATCGGAATATTTAACATCCACATTAGGCTCCGCAAGATATGACTCAAAGGTCTTGGCACTTAAGTAAGGTATCGTTCTTAAGAACGTAAAGGGTATCCGTTATTAACAACGGTAGTTCCTAGTTAGGTTTATAAGTATCCGTCTTAAGACGGTTGAAATCCTAACTCGGTAGTCCCCTATGCTCGGTAACTTAGGACATCAGAGCGTAACTACGCTCTGATACCACTTTTTGTAACACCCCCAACTGTTAATCCTATGCTTACCGTCTAATCGTCCTGTTAATCCTACGAGTTCGCAGCGGAATATTACTACTTACTACGGCGGGTGAAACAATGCCGCTAACCGCCCATACGGCTAGCTAGGCTACTAATACTTACAGTGACGGTCTGATGAACATAATTTACCGAGCTACTAATAAAATGCATACTGATTACCAATAACCTACTTACATCCTGGAATCACCGAGTATTTAAAGTGTATACTTACATCCCAATTCAAACTTCCCAAAAGAATGAGTTCACCTACTACTCATCTATACCAATTCCCATTCTATCAATATCCAAAAAGGTGTACCCCTTGGTACACCGGCTAATCAAAAGTTTCAGCCATGTACTACTTAGTACACCCCCATCACATTCAATGTTCATAACCAAAAAGAAGACAAGAAATAAACTAAGTCTTCAACATCCTCCTCCATCACGAGTACCTGCATTCATGATAAAAACGGTGCCCCAAGGGGCTCAGCAAAAGCTGCGCATGAACTCCGCATATACCGCGTGCTAGCTAGGGCACGCCGACTATTTGACGTCCACTAAACATGCGGTTCATTTAATTTCGTACATACATGCTCTTCATGCATCATACATGCTCATACAATACATTACACATTCAAGGCAACAATACAAGAGTACACACCTCACTTACCTTCACAAGGGTTAGCCAAATTATGCATCCGGTTAATCGGAATGCTTTTACTCTTTTACTCATCATACATTACTTACTCTTACTATACTTACTTACTACCATTCATTTTACTTACTCATTCTTACTTACTTGCTTATACTCAAGTTAAGTCGTCGGGACCTCCGGCCCTGGGGACTACTCCCGTCCCACCTCCGGGATTTACTTGACTCACCAACCCGGGATGCTACCCATTTAAGGGATTTGGGCCGCGGACCAGTTTAAGAGTCAGGAATCGGATCCAACCTCTTGTGTCTCCTCATCCTCACGCGTGGCCGAAACTATATCGGACTTCTACTCATTCCAATTTAATTACCAATTTAAGTTAGAATGGTTAGCTTGTTAGGAATAAGTTAGAAGTCCATTCTCATTAATAATCGGTCACAATGTAATACAACATACACACACACGTTCATTATCATCCATACATTTCATGAATTATACAAACTGAGGTTTAAAGAAAATATACAACATCATACAACACTACATATTCACAAGTAAGCATAATAACTCCGATTCGTGCATTTATCTTATTTGGTGATCAATTAGCACACAACACACAAATCAGAGTAACCAAGATAGCATACGGGGCATGAGGAATTCATACCGTTCACCGTCGTACTTGTATCCCAACGTTCCTTCGGTGTTCACAATCCAAGTCCTAACATATACATACAATTGGGTGGTTAATTACCCTTACTTAACCTTACTAACTACTTACTAACATTTCTTGGTTTATACTTTACTAATTCATTATTGTTCAAATACATGTACTTATGTTACTTTCTTAAAATTATTTTCTAAACTTGTTTATGGCCTTAATGACCTTTAAACATCATTAATTATGTCTTAATCATCTTATAATATCATTACCCATCATTACCCATCCTTACCTAAGCTTTAAAACACATTCTGTACAAATTTTGTGTTGGTCCGGGTTAGTGTCCGGGTTTACAAACCCGGACCAACCCACTGGAACAACATACGGGTTTAAAATATGCATGGTCCGGGTTTACACCCTAGTTTAAAACCCGGACCAATCTGTCTGAAAAAGCTACGGGTATAAAATTGACACCGTCCGGGTTTGTGCCCTACTTTCAAACCCGGACAATCTGTTTTGGTAAACTTACGGGTATGATTTTGGGGTGGTTCGGGTTTGCATCTTGGTTTGTAACCCGGACCATCCCATTGTAAAAACCTTCTGTCATGTTTTCGTGCTAGTCCGGGTTTGCATTCTGGTTTGCAACCCGGACTAGTTGCAGTATTTTTATTTATGTAAGTTTTTGAGTTTGTTTAAATTCTAAACTTCTACTAATCTCTTCCCTAATATTTCTACATATAATCTAGCATGTTTTAACTTTGTTTAAGCATTTAAAACTAGCCTAAACCAACACTATACAAATCTGTTACATTAACACTCTCACTGTAATTTTTCCTCCTCTGTTGCATTTCTACTTCTTCTAACAATGCTACAGACCTTCCTATTCTTCTTCCCACTAACTAAATAACTCTCAAACTATCCTAACTTAGTTTGACAACTCACGGTTTACCATTTACAACTCCACTCCATCACATTTCTTTTCATGTTACAAAACAAAGTGAACAATCTCCTTCTCTCTTCTCTGTAATTCTCTTCTGTTTCTTTCTTTTCTAACTTCAACCAAGACTCTACATTCCTAAACAAATTTTGACAGAGGTTCCCTACATTTCTAAGTGTTCTCACCTCATAATTTTGCACACTCAATATTCCTACTACCTGTTCAACACACACAATATTCTCACATATATTTCTAATACCTCCTGCACACTCAACATTTACACTTAGCATATTATTTCTTTGTTTTCAAAACTTCAACTACAACTACAACTACCATCACATTAATGTACCCATTTTCCCTACGGTTACAGTGGTTTAGACATTGTTACAGTTTTACACACTACACGTACTCAAACATGGAAGTTATACAGAGGCTTCACATTACCTTGGTTTCTTTGTTTCTTTTCCTTTTCTCCTCCTTCTCCTTTCTTGCCCCTCTTCCCTTCTTTGTTTTCTTGTTTTATTTCAACCAAACTACACCATGTAGTAAGGTACACCCCATACACACAAAACTAGTAAGTTTTTACATCTCACGTATTAACCCTAGATCATAATAAACCGTTTAAACTCTTAAGAGATCTTACCTTGGGCTTCTAATGAGTTTTTGGAGTGGAAAATGACAAGACTCCAACCCTCAAGATGGAACACCGAAACGGCTAGCAATGGAATAGTGATACATACGTGAGTTTTATTTTTTTTTTTGCAAGGAAACGTAGAAAAGAGTGAAGTTTGGGTCTACTTCTTACCTCAGAACATGTAGAAGATGCTAGATCTGAAATGGTGCTCTCGAAGCTCCTAACCGATAATACCCTCAAAATTAAAGTTGGTGGTTTTAGATTTTTGAAAGGTGGAGAATGATCTCCTTGACGATACGAATTCAACGGTATGTTTTTTGTGGCATTTGGTGAAGGTTTGACGTTTCAAAATGAAGAAGGAAGTGGCTCTGTATGTGGGTTTTCTCAAATCGCCATAGTTGCACAGAGAGGAAGAAGAAAGAAAATAAGAGAGGTTGCAGTACGTGGGTTGTGAGTGAGTGAGGAGGAGGATTATTTTTTTTTTTGCTTTTGTTTGATTTCCCTTGTCTGTAGCTCATAAGGAGAAATAAAGAGGAGGGTATGGGCCCTAATGCGGCCGGCTACCCACACAACACACACACACACTCTCTCTTTCAGTTTTTATTTCTAAAAGTGGACACACTAACTTATTTTAATTACACTCTCACCCCACAACTTCCCGTTTTGGACAGTTTTTACTATTTTCTCGTTTTATATTTGATTTTATTGGTTCTAAGCTTCACTAATATTTATTAATGATTATTTAGTTGACCACAATTGTTACGAGTCTATTTGACCCCTTAAAGACACGTTTTCCCGGTTACCTCGAAAAACGCGCTTAATGTTTATTAGTGTTTTTAATCCATTTTAAGGATCCGTTTTCTTCGGGATTTGTTCCCTAATATTTATTTATACTTAATTAAGCTTCTAAATTATTTATTAGCCTAATTAATCACTATTTTTAATTACGGGGTATTTCAGCCGGGGTGATCCTTTCCACACTGTCTACAGTTGAAGCGGCGGACATACTTCTGGCCCGTGTTTGAGCCATGTCCAGAACCTAATACAATCAAGTCAATTATGCATTCCAACGGTACTGAAGTAATCGCAAAAGTTTCAAATTTAACTGTTTGATTAGAGTGCCTACCCTTAGATGGGTAGGTTTTCTGTGAAGTTGCCGCTCCGTGGGTTCCTGACTGGGGGTTCCCAGTAGTTTGGTTCCCCTTCCCTTGATAGGACCCCTGGCCTTTCTGATAGGGTTTGTTCCTTCTGTTGGAGTTCCCCTGCTTGGCATCTTCGCCACCAGGTCCGTCCTTCTTCTTTTGGGAGCTCAAAGCATCCCTTCTCTTACATGTGATCTCCACAACGGAGGCAGCATGATAACATTCCTGAAATCTCAAGGTATTAATCTCCAAATCTCCCATGACGAGGTATAGTAGGTAATAAAATTTTCAACTGGTTTATGTCTCTCATGTTTTACCTGTAAACTGGTGGGGATGATTGGTCCCATCCCAAACTGGAGTCGAGGGCTCAGTCCCCCGTAGAACCGGTCGACCAACACCTGGTCCGAGTATCCTATTCCGGGTAGTAGCCGGAGTAGTGAAGTGAACTTTGCATAATACTCATCCACGGTCATTTTTCCCGTCTGCTCCAGGGCGTCAAACTCCCTAGTCTTCACCATCCTGGTGTGGGCCGGTAGTATTTGCCCCTTAGTAGTGCGGTGTAGTGTCCCCAAGTAAAAGCTGGGTCATCCAGGTGGTCGGCCTTCACCATATTCCACCAATCTCTTGCTGCATCCTTCAGGTAAAAGACAGCAAGCCTTACTTTTTCCCTAGCTGGGACTGCAAGTGTTTCGAACGCTGTCTCCATCTCCATGATATATGTCTCCAAGTGAGCAGGGTCAGTCTGTCCCTTGAATGCAGTTGGCCTCAGATCAGCCAAGCTCTTCACCCAATCTTTGTCTCTGGGCGGTGGTGGTGGAGGTAGATGCTGCTGCTGTGTGCAACCCCCGCCTGTGCAAATGCCTGAGCGATCAGAGTAGCAATATCCGCCAGCCTGACAGGCGAATTCTCAGCAGTCTGTCCGCGGTGTCCTCCTCTTCCTGACATCTGCAGGATGTTGAGGTATATTAGATACTGTGGTCACAATCTTGGTCTTGGATAGTAGTCTAAGTAGAAACTAACTTAAACTCCTTTCAATACTATCTCTCAACCCGTAACCTAAAGTCTTAGAAATCCTAATCTCGGTGTATCCCTGTATCCAGTGCGTAACTACGCTCTGATACCACTTTTTGTAACACCCCAACCCGAAATCCAATAACCTATACGGCGATCACTCCCAAATAAACATAAACTGCAGCAGAATAAAATACAATAAACCGGCGGTATTACAATGCCGTTGGCCACTCTTGTGACCAACAAGGCTAACTCCAAATACAATCTCCAAAAGTCACGGTCTGAATACGAATACAATCCGAGATACTAGGAATCAAACTCAAAGGTACAATACTTAAGTAAAACAAATAACTAGAAGAAGACTCCCATAGCTTGAATCTACCCCACCTACACTCAGTGTGGTAACCTTCTTAACTTCAGGTACCTGAAAAATGGGAGTGCCCCCAGGGGGCTCAGCAAACAATGCTGGTATGGAAAACGTGCAGCCCATTGTCTACCGGGCCACACCAACTACTTTGTCGAATACATGCAGTTCATTTTTATAAAGCTGTAAACAAGCATAGTATGATGATAACAAGTATCCATACAAGGACAATAATGTCACATAGAACAAGACTGCAGAAGGTCAAGTTAGATGAACTGTAATCCTTTAATGATAGTCGGGTCCCACAATGGGACTGACGGGTTTAATGAATATCTCAAATAGTGAAGGTGTAGTGACCTCGTTAAGATTGAAAGGTTGGGTAATTAGTCCCTCAGAAGATAACGTAGTTAACTCCTGTACTTAGAAATGTGGGAATCGAACCCTCGAGAGGAATGAAGTCTTCCTCTCCACTGAACTGTTGGGAATTGAACCCTCGAGAGGAATAAAGTCTTCCTCTCCACTGAAATGTTCCGTCGCGACGTAAATAGGAGATGACCTGAGACAGGTACAGCTCCTGTAGCATGCATGGCCAGATCCGACTGGGCTCCTCGTTCTCGTAGTATAGAATTGTTAGGTGTCATATAAAGACGTTAAACATGAACACAATGTGTATTGTCGATTATCACGTTTAGGATAACGACGTCTGTTATAAAGTGAAGTTAGTGAGAAACTTGAGTACAAGCTCTCGGTATAATAAAGCGCATGTATTTAATCCACTGGTATTGTAGTGTTGTATGCGTGGGACATACATGTCGTAGTTATATCATTCACGCATATAAAATCACACAACAGTGCACAAGAGTAATTCAACATTTTACAATGATTATCTTGGTCGTTATTCAAACACACAGAGCACACAAGCCGTGTAATCCGGCAGAAAACAGGTTGCAAGAATCCCATACCGTTCACCGTAGATTGTACTTGTTTATTTCCCGATCAACGTCTGGTCAAACAAGGTCCTAGAATAGGATTAACTGAGAGGGTTAATTTATGTTACCTTATATAATAATTCTATTGGATCTTTTAACAAATCTCGTATTTGTTATTTCATGTGAGGTTTATTTCTTTTAATTACCTCATGATTTTATGTATATCTTATTTGTTATTCCTTTTTATTCGTTATAATTCCTTTAATGAACAAAAATGTATTTATTTATTCATGTATTATATTTGTTGTTTATTTTGAGTGTCTAGGTGACATAACAATTTATAGTTTTCTTAATTATATTTATATGTCATATATGGACATAATATTCTTATAGTTTTTATTTTCCTCCTACCTTAACCTTAAATTATAATTATTGGTTACCTTTAATTTCCTTATAACTACATAAGTCATAGTTTTATCTTCATAATTCCTTTATTCAAAAATCTTTCTTCTAATTCCTCCTCCAAATATTCATATAGGACCTATATTTCTTTAAATCTAATTATTACCCTATATTTCGGTTATTTACAAAACAACCACATTAATTCATAAAATTTACATTTAAATTCTAATCTCTTTATATAACATAGTTTTAATTCCTATCACAAAACTACCATTAATATTTTGGTATATACTTTTAAATATTGTAACTTTGAAAATTACAACTTAGCCCCTCCAATTCTCGGCCTATATATATATATTTCTTATAATTGCAATTTAGCCACAAAATCTTATAATCTTTACATAATGCCTATAAACTATAGTTTTAATTTTAATTCTCCATAAATGCCGAATATATATATATATAATTCTTAAATTACCAAACTAACCCCAAGTATTCGGCTTTGTCATTATTTTCCTTAATTACATTTTCATCCCAAAACTTTATATAGTTTCTTAATATCTTATAAACTATAGTCTAAATATTTAATTCCTCAGAATTTCGAAGGTGAACCTAATAAATCTCTTAATTATGAATTCGCCCACTAATAAGTTCCAAATTTTCATAACAACTTTATAAATTACATAATAGCCCAAACTTTATAAAGTTATTTTAACACTTGTTTAAATTATCTAAAATTCATAAACTTAATTCCTAACCTTATATTATATCATAATTACTCCAACCTTCCCTTAACTCTCGGCTTTCACAATATATACCCACACAACTTTGTAAAAATTACATTTTAGCCACATAACTTAATTATTAGCCATTTAAGCACTAATAAATATTTTTAACTCTCCAAACTTTATAATATCAGTTTATATACCTAAGTAGGTTCGTTAATACCTATTTATCACTTAGACCATTCGGCCATAATTAAGTGACCATATAGTAATATAAAAGTGGATCTATATGTCAAAATAATTATCCATAAATTCATAGGAGTTTATAACTCATGTAAATTATTGTAATGTCTTATATTGATTCTTAGCTCAAAATAGAACATTTTTAACCCTTGGTAATTCAGTTTGAATTTGTACCTAACATAGATAAATTTTGTGACACAAAAATGTGTCTTAAGGTAAATATTTTCCATATAGGTTATAGATTATATTTTTGGTATATTCTACCATGTAGTTTCGGTTTTATATAACCTAGGAGATGTACATAATTTTTGTATAATTTTTATAACTTAACAAGCTTAAAACTTAGAGATTAACTTAGTAAACTTACTTCTTAAACAAAGGTGGTTAAGTGCTTGAACTCTTCTTGGATCTCCAAGCTTTCTCCAAGGTAATCTTGATGTTCCACTTCGGTTATATGCAAGTGGTGAAGGAGTTTAGGAGTTAGATCTTTAACAAAGATCTTAAGTAGATTTGTAAGTAGTCTTTCAAGGATTTACCTTAAGCTTTCTTCTTATAATTCGGCACACCTAAGATGGATGAAGAACAATCTTTCCTTCATGAAAATGAAGAAGAAAGAACCTTAGAAGAAGTAGAACTTGGTTACACATAAAAATGTGCTTTAAGGGTTTTTCAAGCATGAAAACTACCTTAAAGATATCCTTGAGATGATCCTAGGTTTAATGTTGGTTTGGACAACCTCCTTGGAACATTAGTTGATGCCGAATGCTATGGTGTGCTAGGAGAGTTTTGCTTCAGGCTTGACAAGAAATGCTAGGAAATTACCTAAAGATGAAGATAGAAGTTAAAACTAAACTGAACACAAACTTTAATGACTTAAAGAGCTTTCAAAGGAAAGAATGAGCAAGAAGATAGAGGAGGGAGCCTTACCAATTTGGAAATGATGAGTGCAAGGGAAAGAATGAGACTAAGCTCACGTAAGAATAAGAGAAGGTAAGTTTGATTGATTTTTTTTTGTTAATTTTTAATGTCATTTGACTAGTCTTTTCATTAATTTAATTCATGGGTTATTGGCTCAATAAATGCCCATGTTCTGCATAATTTCGGACATGTGGGGTGACAAGAAGGTGAAGAAAATAATGTGAGCTAGAAGACAAGGAAATTTAGGTAAGTTTGTTCTTTTGATTTTTCTATGTTTTGCTTGTCTTCTCCTTCTCTTGTAGGTAACCAAATTCAAGACTCAAATGGAGCCTCTCAACCGTTGATGAAGAGCCAAGGAAGAGCAAAGGAAGGTCACTTGCTTAAGAAATCAAAAGGCAAAAAAGAAGGATCTATTTTTGCTTTTAGTATTTGTTTTTTGTCTAGCCAACTATGTTCTCTTGCATACTTTCGACATCTCTCTGGTCAAATGAGACACATTTTTCTTTTCCATTAAGTTTATAGCACATGGGAGGTTGAGTCACCATGTTTTTATGCTTTTATAAAATTCTAATGTAAGTTTTTATACTAGTTTTTTTTGGACATAAAATCGGCCCCTATAGAGCACCTTCTTTGACACACTGCCTTCAACTGATTTAGAGGGTCATTTAACCCCTATTTAAGATTCTTTATTCGTGGCATGTCAAAAACTACAAGGTAATTGCGTAAAACGCGTTTTAGTGACACCGAAGGTGTGTTTTTTTGCTCTAACGAAATTTTTGGAAATAAATTGTCTTATAAGTTCCAAGTGTTTATAAACATTATTATAGTAAATAAACATATGTTAAGATATTACATTGAGTTATATGGGGTTACATCATCATCCCATACATAATTTACGGGCCATCGGACACTCCCGGCAAAAAGGAGCGTTAAGAAAGCCTCCTGAGGTTTTTGTTGAATTTTGAGAAACCACTTCGTGTGTTCTCTTTAGGATGGTTAAAAATGATGTTTGGAACTCTAAGAATTAATTTTATAGGAGTTCGTGCCACCTCGGCACTCCTCCGGGCTTTTCGTGCTTTAAGGGGCGTGCGTGAGCACTCCCGAGCGTTTGCGTTTTTGACTGAATATAGCCTATGGAATATGTTTATATATTCATATAATGAGTGTATGACCATTTGGTTTGAGTTTTAGAAGGTCATACAAGGTCATGCTTGATGACATGTTTCTAGGCGTTTTAGCGTTTATGGTGAAACGACTATTTTTACGTAACGTTCTCATGCATGGGTTTGCATGCGTACGTGAAATGATTTATATTTGGATTATTTTCCATTAAATAATGGTTTTATAATGTTAATAAGATTTGGGGTATTTCAATTTTATTTATTCTTTCGTTATCTATATATTAGGGTTTATTTAAGACATTCTTACGTAGCCTTATTGTATTTAATTACTCCTATTAACTTGTATACACATCTATATCCAATATATGATTTATAACATAAAGTATTCTTCGTTATCTTTTATATTAGGGTTTAATTCCTTGATTTAACCTAAGATAATCCTTTATTTCTTTATTTCTCCATTTCTACTCAAAAGTTTATAGCGTACAATATTTGTTAACATTCTGTATTAAAGGTTAGTTTAACCTTCTTATATTATTTCTAACCTATAAAGTTTATTATTCAACTATACTTTGATTTCCATTACATTAAAACCATAGGTTATAAGATAACTTATGAAAATTCAGAAAATACAATTATTAAACCTATTTCCTCTTACCTAAAAGTCTCAAATTAAATATATAGTAACTGTGATATTTTAGACATATTATAAAAAATTTATTTCATAAAAATCTCTTTGTTAATTATCTAAATAAATCTATAATACTCACAACTTACAAAATTATAACTTACGTTTAAAAACTCAAACCCGTATTAATTTACACGAAAATAAACTAGATTTTATAAGGAATCTATGGTTAAAATTTCATGTCAAATACATTAGGGAAGATCATTAAATAAATCTAGCAAGTTAGAGTATTATTCTGTGATTTATATTAACTTAAAACATTACTAATCTTCCACGTTATAATCTCGGCCGTCGTTCTCCTTAACTACGATCGGATGCCCCACACTCCGCGAGTTCTTACGATAAACCCTAAAACACTACGAATGGGATTCGATCGAATTCTCACAATCAACAGAATGAAATTCAACGATTCTTGTTTTGTACGACTCGAAACCTCACAACGATTATAATGGTACCGGTTTCACGATCTATAACGCAAGGCGCTACGATTTTGATTCTGGGTTCGAATAGAATTATGGTTTATACTGTTTTGATTCGAATTCGACAAATTCTCTCGACATAGTGCATTATAGGTCAAATTAACAGGTGGGTATGATCGGTAATGTAATAACGAATGGCAACATCGGTGTAATTTGATCAAAACGTACCGGAATAGCAGTGGCGAGGAGATCTGATAAGGTTTTTCTGGAAAGCTCACGACTTCCTGAGCGAGTGAGGGTCGAACTTTGCGAATCTATAAAATACAGTGTAGATCGAGTTAGGCTATGGTTTTGGGCTTAATCAATAAAGGACATATAGCTCTATAAGCTGGCAGAAAGGCTTGATCTAACTCGTAATACACACAAAGAAATCTGAGTCGAAAGATTCGGGTTTATACCTTGAGTTTTCTAAAAACTTAAGATTTTATGTGCAGACCAAGTAGGCCACTTCACGGATCAACTCGTGCCAACTGAGAGCGATTCGATCCACGAAACCTATCACATTTGAAACAATGAAAATTCATGTACCATACCTTGTTTTCTAGATCATTAAGTGCTCTGCAACTCACCAAGGCTGATTCTCGATCGTGTGGAAGATCGAGGCGTCTAAAGTCCCTAACTCGATCTGGCAGTGTTCTTGCCCTTAAATTTTCCCATAAATGAAATGGTAAACCCAAATCTTTCGAGATCTATAACTTCCTCCATAGTCTATTGTTTTCAATGATTCTTTCACTCGCATTTAGAGTTACATACATTCACACGAACGAAGAAGATAGGGTTAGCAAAGTTTTACCTTCCCTACAGGATTTATGGGTTTCTAGGTTGCAGATACTCGGGGAGGTAACTTGAGCACCATTTTGTGACAAATGTGGGGAGAATTAGGTCAAGTGGAGGATGGTTCGAATGTAGGGTTGTAGAAGGGTTTAATGCAAAAGACGACTCCCAAAAATGTGGATCTATGGCTGAGAAATAGGAGTCTAAAGTTTGCTCATCGTTCTGAAAAGTCAGTACTTAGCCAATTTTGTAGAAACTGGCTAACTGGCTTGGCACAAAATCCGAGGTGCGCGGCTGAGTCAGAAACCCTAGCCACGTTAGCAAACTTTAAAATTTTGGCTCTAAACTTCCCTAGATCATATCTTGAGCTAGGATGATCCATTATTAACGTTCTTATTATCAATCTTCTTGATTTTCCATAATATTTTTATTGATATAGGTTTCATGGGCTGGTTAGACCATTCTCAAAAAGTCAACCCTAGCAACGCTTAAGGAGCTTTAAGGTTTTTATGATTTATATTGATCTTTATGATTCAAATCAATGCTCTAAATATTTCTAAAATCTTTATAATATAATTAGAGTGTCTCAAAATTTTTCCAAGATTTATTGACTTATAAATCTTATTATTAAATTCATAATACCATATAATAATTTAGTGTTTAATAGTATTATTTAGGGTTTAATAAAAGAAATCCCTTAAATTAATTTAGATTAATTTTTGGGATATTTCAGTCTACCCCCCTTAAAAAGAAACTTCGTCTCGAAGTTTGAAATCAACTAATAGCTACTCACACCGCTTCGGGTGTGCTGGCAAGAATTCCAAGATGTCCATCCAATATAATTCCAAATGCATTTCCATACCAATCCTTTATTTCCATCCATTTCCATTTCCAAATTCCACTCAAGATTACTCAAAATCAAACCAAACCAAGATATTTCATAGATAGAAATCAAGAGTCACACATGTGTAAACCAAGTACATATACCTCTCCATCACTCTACTAATAAAACAAACAGGGCATAATCTGGATGAGGTGACGAAGAAAGAGTATGCACTAGCCCCCTTAAAAGGGCTAAGGTACGCCCTCATACCGCTACTAACGAGAACCCATAGAAGGAATGAATACAGGGAAATATCATGGGAATAGGTGTGGGTATTTCAATATCATGGAGTCCTCAGTCTCCCAAGTAGCTTCCTCAACCCCATGATGCTCCAAAGAACTTTCACTAGCTTGACTGACATGCCTCTCGTTTCTCGGACCTTCGTGTCCAAGATCTGAATAGAAGTCTCCTCATACCGTAATGTAGGCTCAATCTCTAATCTCTCTGGCTGCAACACGTGAGAAGGGTCAGGTACATACTTCTTCTGCTGATACATGAAAGACGTCATGTACCTTCCCTAACTCTGCTGGTAGATCTAGTCTGTATGCTGCTGGGCCCACTCGCTCCGTAATCCTATACGGGTCGACATACTTAGGGCTTAGCTTCCCTCTCATCCCAAACCTGAAGATGCCTCTCATCGGAGACACTCGTAGGAAGACCATGTCACTGATATGAAATTCGAGCATCTGGTACGCTGATCTCTGTAAGATTCTGCCTTGACTGTGCTGCCCTCATATGCTGATGAATAACTCTGACGTCACCCTGCAGTGTCTGAATGTACTCTGGCCCAGTCAAGACAACCTCAGTAGTGTTTCTCCATGATAAGGGAGTCTGGCACGGTCTGCCATACAGGGTCTGGAATGGTGCCATGCCGATGGATGAGTGATAGGAGTTGTTGTAGGAGAACTCTACCAGGTGTAGACGCTCTACCCCAACTCCCCTGATAGTCTAAGGCGACTGCTCTCAACATATCTTCCAGCGTCTGAATCGTCCTCTCGGTCTGCCCATCAGTCTGAGGGTGGAAGTTGTGCTAAGGCGTAGTTGAGTACCAAACGCCACCGGACCAGACGCCAAAACCTGCAGAGGAAACGTGTGTCACGATTAAAGACGATCTTCTTCGGTAACCCATGGTACTGGATATGCTCTGTGGTGAACACCTCAGCTAGTTTGGGCACCTTCCATGTGTCCTTGATAGGTATGAACCTGGCTGTCTTGGTTAACCTATCGACTATCACCCATATCGCGTTCAGTCCTTCTCTAGCTGGAGGGAGACCTACCACAAAATCCATGCTGATGTCGTCAAACTTCCAGCACGGTACGGGTAATGACTGAATCTGGCCTCCTGGTCAACGATGCTCGAACTTCACCTTCTGACAGGTGAGGCATCGGGGGACGAAGTCTGCTACAACCCTCTTCATCCCGTTCCACCAGAATAACTGCTTCAAATCCTTGTACATCTTGGTGGCTCCAGGGTGTACTGACAATGTAGAGGAATGAGCCTCAAAGAGGATCCTGGTCTGAAGTTCTATCACATCCTGAGGAACGCAGAGTCTGCCTCTGACTCGAAGGTGTCCCTCGCTGTCTAGCTCGTAGTCATACTTCAGAACATCAGTCAAACCATCTGCTAACTTCTGCCTGATGCCCTGTAGATTAGCATCACTGTCCTGGGCTGCATATACCTCCTCAGCTATCGTGGTCATCTCTATCAAAGCAAGGAGTGAATATGCTCTTCTGCTCAGAGCGTCTGCCATGACATTCCCTTTACCTTCAGTGTACTGGAGGTTGATGTCGTAATCGGCTAGTAGCTCTACCCATCGTTGCTGTCTCAGGTTCAGCACCTTCTGGGTCCAGATGTATTTCAGACTCTTGTGGTCTGTCATAATCCGGACTGTGGCTCCATACAGGTAGTGTCGCCAGATCTTCAAAGCGAAGAATATGGCGAGGAGCTCAAGGTCGTGTGTGGGATAATTTTCTTCGTGCTTCTTCAGCTGTCGAGAAGCGTAAGCTACAACTCTGCCATTCTGTATCAATACCCCACCGATCCCTCTGCCAGAAGCATCACAATATACCTGAAATCCCTCATTCCCTTCAGGGATTACCAGCACTGAAGTTGTGCTTAGGGCAACCTTCAGCGCCTGGAAGGAGACCTCGCAAGCCTCTGTCCATACAAACAGGTTATCCTTCTTCATCAGAGAGGTTAGGGCTTGGCTAGCCAGGAGAAATCCTCCACGAAGCGTTTGTAGTAGCCAGCCAACCCAAGGAAACTCCAAATCTCTGTCACTGTGTGGGGTCTATGCTAGCTCTTCACCGCCTCAATCTTAGCTTGGTCTATTGAAACTCCCTCAGCTGAGATCACATGACCAAGAAATGATACCTTGTCCAGCCATAATTCACACTTGCTGAACTTGGCATAAACTTGCCTTTCTCTCAGGGTCTCCAAGACTGTCCTCAAATGCTGCTCATGTTCCTCTCTGCTCTTGGAGAAGATCAAAATGGCATCTATGAATACGACCACTGACTTGTCTAGCTGGGCTTGGAAGACTTTATGTATCAGGTGCATGAATCTTACTGGTGCGTTGGTCAGTCCAAACGGCATCACTGTGACCTCGTAGTGGTCGTATCTGGTCCGGAATGTTGTCTTCTCTATATCTGATTCAGCTACTGTGATCTGATGATATCCGGAACGCAAATCAATCTTGGAGAACACTTTTGCTCCCTTTAGCTGGTCAAATAGGTCATCGATCAAAGGCAGTGGGTACTTGTTCTTGATTGTGACGTTGTTTAGCTCCCTGTAGTCGATACAGAGTCTCATGCTTCTGTCCTTCTTCTTGACGAACAACACTGGAGCGCCCCAAGGTGAGACACTAGGTTTGATGAAGCCCATGTCTAGTAGCTCCTGCAGTTTTTTTCTTCAGTAACCATCTCTACAGGGCCCATCCGGTAGGGAGCCTTTGCAATTGGTCCCGTGCCAGGTATGAGGTCGATGTTGAACTCAACTTCTCTCAGCGGTGGCAGTCCAGGTAGCTCCTCTGGAAAGACGTCGGGGTACTCCGACACAATGGGAACATCGCTCCTGAACTTTGGATATGTCCTCAGATCCTAGGCATAATAGTAGTAGGCGGTAGCGCCCTTGGACACCTCCTACATCAATGATAATGCCGATACAACCTTCACAGTTGGCTGCTGGGCTGCATTTGGTATGATACTGTGACTCCTGTAGCTGACTTCAAGAGGAGACGATGCTCTGCATAGTGTAGTCTGCCTCTGTATCGCTATAGCGTGTCCATGCCCACAATTAGGTCGAATCTCATTCCAGGGTAAACAATGACATCAAGAAGAAAGTATGCCCCCCTGATGTGTATGCTCAAGTCCTTGCATTGCTTACTGCACTTGATTAACTCTCTGAATGGCAATAAGACTGAGCAGTCATGAATATCCTCTATAGGGGCATTTATCTTAGCATGAAATGTCTGGGATATAAATGAATGGGAGGCTCCAGAATCAAACAGAACAGTGGCCTCAGCTCCATTAATTAAGAAAGTGCTTGTGATAACCATCCCATTGCTCTTTGCTTGAGCTTGGTTCAACACATTCAGCCTGATCCCTGAGTTTCCAACCCCATGTGAACTCTAGTCGTCACTTGCTGCCTCGACACGGTCCACCAAGCTAAGATTTGGTGCTTTGTCTGGCCTCTGAGGGTAGTTCTGGGCAAGGCGGTTGGTAGATGGTCCAGCACCTCCTGTGCCACCTCTACCTCCATCTCCAGTAGTATTAGTAACTGGGGCTCTAGTCGCTGTCCCGGTGCGTGGCTTGTAGCTCTTGGAATCCGGGTTCGAGAAGCATTCGAACGATCTGTGCCCCTTCCGGCCGCAGTAGTGGCAAGTCACAAGGGTTCCATCACACTCCTTGCCTGGGTGGTCCTGCTTTCACTTCTTGTAGAAACATTTCCTCACGGGTCTGTCTCCCCTGGGTAGCTCGTAGCGAAGTGGCTTGGCATCAGCATGAGAAGAAACGATGGCTTCTCATTTCCTCCTCCCTCCCTTGAAAAATCTTCCCCTTCTTTCATTGTTCTGAGAGGGACCTCTTCCATTTCCTCCTCTATTATCATTCCTCCTCTTGCCTAACACCGAATCCTGGTAGGTAATGGTGGTTTCGCAGTCATTCGCATCATCAGCAAGTTCCTGCAGAGTCATTCCTCACGTGGAACCTATCATAGTCATATTCCCAAAGTTTAAGCCGGTGTGGAACTTGTCTACCAGGTATGTAACACCCCAACCGCTAATCCTTCCTTTATCCTCTAATCATGCTCATAATTACCAGATTCGCAGCGGAATACTTACCTACTTACTTACTCCCGGCGGGTGGTACAACGCCGTTAGCCATCCAAGACTAACAAGGCTACTACTACTTACAGTAACGGTCTGACGATTAGAATAACCGAATACATACTTCACAATACCAAATACTTACTTACAATTGATTACCGAGTAACTGAGATTTAAGAATTACATTCCAGGGTTATCTCCAAAAGAATTTAAGAGTTTACAACTACTCTTTCCTATCCAATCAGAATTCATGATCCCAAAAAGGTGTACCACATGGTACACCGGCTACTCAAAAAGCTTTAGCCGTGTACAACTCGGTACACTATTCCAATCCTACTAACTACCCAAAAGAATACAGCAAGGTCCTTACTCGGCCATCACGCCTCGCGGGTACCTGTAGAATAAAAACATTCCCCCTAGGGGGTCAGCTTACGCTGCATATGATAACCGCATACCCCGCGTACTAGCGAGGGTACGCCAACTACTTGGTCGAGTACATGCGGTCCGTTTCATTCATACATACATACATGCTTTACTCAATACAATTCAATACGTTCATTTCACAAGCATACATACATACAATACATACAAGGAGGACAATTCGAGTCGACCGTTCATACTTACCCATACTCACCGCATCACGGAGATACAATTCTCCAATACATACAAAGGTCTTGTTAGCCTTATTACACACCCGGGTTAATCGGGTGTTCAATACTCTTTTACTCCGGGTCAATGACTTACAATAGTCAAGACTAATACAATACAATACTTACATTCTTACATACTTTACTTCCAGTTAAGTCGGTATGACCTCCGGGCAGGGAGTACTACCTCCCACCACCAGACTTTAGGGTGGCCCACTGATCCAGGATGCTACCATTCAAGGGAATTGGTCCAAGGAAAAGATTATAGCCAGGATTCGGATCCAACCTCTTGTGTCTCCTTATCCTCACGCGTGGCCGAAACTATATCGGGCTTCTACTCATTCCATTTTACTCATTACTCATGTTAGGAGTTAGATTGTTAGGAATTAGTAGAAGTCCATACTTACTTCCCATACATACATACAATATGCAAATACTTACCATGTACACGTACACTTCATACCCATTCATTCATTTCATGAATTATACAAACTAATTGTTCAAGAGTTACAACAAGAACAAAGTAGTCAAACACAATTAAGTGCAATAAAAGTCCGATTCATGCATTTATCTTATTGGTGATCACATAAGCACACAAATCGGGGTAACCAAGTTAGGATACAGGGCATGAAGAAATCATACCGTACACCGTCGATTTCGTACTACCGGGTCCTTTGACAATCAACTTATTCGATTCCTATACATACATGAAGTAGTATGATCAATGATCTATTATTGATCTAACTTACTCCTTCATTAATACTTTCAATGTATATTTACTACTTTATTACTTGCTTACTTGGTTGTAAAACCATTCTTTTCTTTACTACTACTTAACTTGTTTCCTTACTCACTTACTCACTTTCTTACAATTACTACTTCATTAAGGGTGTACTACTACATACATATGCATATATGTATATAGGCATATATATACATATATATAACTACTATAGTCATATAATAAAACATTTTTTTTGTTTTGATCCCGACCGACCCACCCTGGGTCGGTCCCCTGGGTCGGTCGGGTGCAGAGACCTGATTACAGAAAATTTCAGTCCGACCGACCCATCCAGGGTCGGTCCAACGGGTCGGTCGGTTACAGAAAGAATTCGAGTACCAATTTATTCTCGACCGACCCAGCCAGGGTCGGTCCCCTGGGTCGGTCGGCTGCAGAAACATTTCCGACCAAAAATTCCCACTCGACGCCGACCCAGGCAGGGTCGGTCCTATGGGTCGGTCGGATGCAGAAGCTTCTCAGATTACAGATTTTCGGGTCGACCGACCCTGCTAGGGTCGGTCCTAGGGTCGGTCCAGCCCAGTACCCCATTTTAATTACTTATTTTGAACTTCAAACTCTACTCAATTCACACCCAATCCTTTCCTACTCATTCCCAACATGTTACCACTCATTTTGATACTCTATTTCACCTTGGTCCTCCACCAACTTAATGCCCAATACTAGATACACTCATAAAGTTTTTCCTCAATTCTTTCCAACATTTACATCAGTTTTCCTCACACTAATGCTACAGATTTTGGTTTCTTCATTATGCTACAGATTTTTCCCTCAACACTTAACCTCCAATACTCCCTCGTCCAATGCCACTCTTAGCATCTTAAATACATTAACTCACAACCTAGTTCATCCCATTTACAAACTCATATTCAAATCTGTTACAAGATACTAAACTTCTCCCATTACACTCTCCAAATACACCTAGTTACTTCCTAGGTTACTTCCTCTTCTTAAACACTTAAGTCTTCTCATTTCTACACAAAATTCGACATGGTCTCCCCTATATTTCTAACATTCGCCACACACTATTTCAGCTCACAAGTTCACATTCTCACAACCTGTTTATACAATACATTACTCTCACAATCCAACACTACTACAACACATAAAATTCCTGCACACATTCACTACCCAATGTTTCCCAAGTTTCAAACATCATTAAAACTTCAAAAACTGTTACATTCTCTTCTCCAATACACTACTACATTACTACTACTCATTACTCAATTACATTACTCATTTTACTTACTCAAAAACTGTTACATGCAATACACACTAACCCAAGGTAAGAGCATTACTTGACTTGCTAGTTTCTTTCTTTCCTTTTCCTCTTCTTCTTTTCCTCTCTCTTTCTCCTTGTTCTCGGTTTCAATGAGGTTCACACACCAAGTGCTACAACCCATACCAATACACAATACCAATTTAGCATCCATTTTATACTAACCCTAGAATTTAAGTTTTAGGGTTTAGAAAAGAGTGTTACCTTCCAATGAGTAGATGAAGTTCTTAACTAGCAAGAGGACAATTTTCTAGCCCAAGGAGGAGCCAAAATCGGCTGAAGCAACAAGGAAGAAGCATTCAAAAACTGAAAATTCTTAAAATGCTAATGAGAGCTAGAAACGATGGATTTTCGAACTACTTTTTACCTCAAGATGATAAGGAGGTGAAGGTGCTTCTAATGGTGGCTTCAAATCTCCAAATGGTGAATACCCACAAAAATGAAAATGGAGCTTTTGGATTTTTGAAAGGAGGAAAGTGTTCTCCTTTGCAAGGGGATTACAATGGTACTAATTTGTAATTTTTGGAGCAAGTTTAGTGGGTTAACAAGAGGAGAGAAGGAGGGAGTTGAGTTGGTTTCTTCTTCTTCCTTCCTCCATGGATGTCGCAGGTGCAAGGAGGGAGTTCAGAAATATAGAAAGAGAGGAAGGAGGGTGCGTGAGAGGAGGAGGGGAAAGTGAGGAGAGAGACTATTTTTTTTTCTCTTTTATTTACTTTGCTTGTCTTTTAGCACATAAGAGAAATAAAGAGAGGGGGGGAAGGCTAATAAAAATCGGCCCACATGTGCACACACACTCACATTTTTATTTTTATTTGCAAAGTGGACACACTTATTTGTTTATTTGCATTCTCACCCCACAACTTACCGGTGTTACAATCCTCACTAACCGGTACCCGTTTTCCGGAATTTCTCGTTCAATTAATTTTATTGGTTCTTAAGCTTCACTAATATTTATTAGTGACTATTTAGTTGACCAAAATTGTTACGAGTCTGTTTGACCCGCTTAAAATCATGTTTTTCCGGTTTCCTCGAAAAACGCGCTTTAAGGTTCGTTTATGCTTTTAACCCATTTTAAAGGTCCGTTTTCTTCGGGATTTGTTCCCTCGTATTTATTTAAGTGTAATTAAGCCTTTAAAAATATAATTAGCCGAATAAATCACTGTTTTTAATTACAGGGTATTTCAATCTACCCCCCTTAAGGAACTTGCCCTCAAAGTTGCTCAAGGTTTACGGTTTACTACTCCTACTCATTTGGCAATCAATTGCCATAATGCATACTACTATCACCTTACAAGGTGTTCCCAATTCTTACACTACCAGCATACACCATTCAGATACCATACACCATACTCAATTCCAATGCCATACACAATACTCATCCAATTGCACATCCACAATACATTCACAATGTCATTCGTGTCATATACCGTACAACACAAATGCATTACTCATTACACACATACCCTACACATACTGCACTCCTCGTACTACATACTTGATGCTACTAGCACTACTTTGTGCCAATAAATACAATTAGCACTACATGTGCCAACAAAATACAATTACAATACATACATACTACGCAATGCTAACCCGAAGCAATGCAAAAGCAAAAAGGCTCTACCCCCCTTAAAAGGGGTACGCCCGTACCCTCTGTACTATACGGACGCTAGACATCTAGTCTACAAATAGATTCAGGTACTTCGCCTTCATGGCGTCCTCTAGTTCCCAAGTCGCTTCCTCGACATCGTGGTTAGACCACAAGACTTTCACCATTCGTACAGATTTATGGCGAGTGTCTCTTGTCTTTGTATCAAGGATTGGCAATGGAGTCTCGACATATCTCATCGTCGGCTCTAGGGATAAGTGTTCGGGTTCTAATACATGAGAGGGATCGGCTATGTATTTCTTGAGTTGTGATACATGAAGACATCATGAACACGCCCCAATTCTTCAGGCAATGCTAGCCTATAAGCTACGGCTCTAATCCTCTCGGTAATGGCATACGGGCCTACATATTTCGGGCTCAGTTTGCCCTTCTGGCCAAATCGAAAGACACCCTTCATAGGTGAGACACGCAAGAACACTTGGTCGCCCACGGCGAACTCAAGGTCGCGTCGTCGCACATCCGCATAGGATTTCTGTCTATCTTGGGCTGCTTTCATATTGGCTCGAATTTGCTGAACTTCAGCTTGTACTTGTTCCAGATACTCCTGTCCTATGATGACCGCTTCGCTTGACTCATCCCAACACAACGGGGTACGGCAAGGTCTACCATATAAAGCTTGGAATGGCGACATCTTAATCGAAGCATGATAGCTATTGTTATACGAAAACTCGATAAGATGAAGCTTCTCAATCCAGCTCCCCTGGAAGTCTAAGGCACATGCCCTAAGCATATCCTCTAGTGTCTGGATGGTCCTTTCTGTCTGACCGTCGGTCTGTGGATGGAAGGCGGTGCTAAGCTTCAACTCAGTACCAAGCGCTTCCCGTGTTGCTCTCCAGTATCTCGAAAGAAATCTGGTGTCGCGATCAGATACTATGGTTTTCGGGACTCCGTGGTGTCGGATGATCTCCTTGTCGAATAGCTCTGCGAGCTTCGCCACCTTCCAGATGTCCTTCATCGGTATGAATCGGGCAACCTTGGTGAGACGATCGACTACTACCCAGATCATGTTGAGTCCTCCCCTAGCAGGTGGGAGTCCAACAACAAAATCCATAGAGATATCGTGGAATTTCCACTCCGGAATGGGCATGGATTGCACCATTCCTCCCGGTCTTCGGTGCTCAAACTTCACCTTTTGGCACGTGAGACACCTTAGAACATACTCAGTCACGTTGGATTTCATTCCTGACCACCAGAAGTACCTCTTCATGTCTTTGTACATTTTTGAGGCTCCCGGATGGACATGTAATGTCGAACAATGTGACTCTCGCAGAATGCGATCCCTTAGCTCAGCATTGCTTCGGGGGACGCATAATCTACCATTCAATCGGATCAGACCATCTTCATGCAGTTTGAAGTCTTACTTTCGGCTCTCGAAGGTACCTTCTGTAGTAATTTTCTGTCTGATCTCTGTGAAGTAAGGGTCGCTCAACTGAGCGTCTCGCACCTCGTCAACCAAGCTAGAAGAAGCGAGTAGCGAATGGAGCGAGTGTGCTCGACGACTCAGGGCGTCGGCTACAACGTTTGCCTTCCCTTCTTTATACTGGAGGTTGATGTCGTAATCTGAGAGAAACTCCATCCACCTCCTCTGTCGTAGATTCAATTCCTTCTGTGTGAATACATACTGTAAACTTTTATGGTCGGAGTAGATGGTGATGCTTACCCCATAGAGATAGTGTCGCCATATCTTCAAGGCGAAGACAATGGCTCCTAACTCTAGATCATGTGTCGGGTAATTCTCCTCATGCTTTTTCAGCTGGCGAGAAGCATAGGCTACTACCTTGCCATGCTGCATGAGTACGCATCCCATGCCCTTGCCCGATGCATCACAATACACCTCAAATCCCTCTGTGCCCTCTGGAAGTGTGAGAATTGGCGCTGAGGTCAATGAGTCTTTTAGTTTCTGGAAGGATAGCTCGCACTCCTTTGTCCATACAAAGGGTGCATCTTTCTTCATCAATGACGTCATGGGCTTAGCGACTTTTGAGAAGTCCTTTACAAACCTTCGGTAATAACCGGCTAAACCAAGAAAGCTCCGGATGTCGGTAACAGTCTTAGGTCTAGGCCATGATCGCACTGCTTCGATTTTGGATGGGTCTACTGAAATGCCCGCGCTCGAGATGACATGACCGAGGAAAGATACCTGATCTAGCCAGAACTCGCATTTGGAGAACTTCGCATACAGCTGGTTCTCGCGCAGTGTCTCAAGTACTCTTCTCAAATGGTTTTCGTGTTCTTCTACTGACTTCGAATACACAAGGATATTGTCGTCGATGAATACTATACTGAAGTGTCCAGTGATCACTGATAACGATTAATCTGGTCCATTGGACTTTGGCTGGTGCGTTAGACAAAAACCGAATGGCATCACCGTGAATTCGTAGTGGCCATATCTTGTTCGGACTGCTGTTTTCTCGTATATTGCTCTTTGATAGCAATTTGGGTGGTAACCGGATCGGAGATCAATCTTAGAAAAGACCGAAGCTCCCTTTAGCTGATCGAACAGGTCGTCGATGCGTGGCAATGGGTACTTGTTTTTTACAGTGACCGCATTCAATTCGCGGTAGTCGATGCAGATTCGGGGAGACTACCGTCCTTCTTCTTCACGAAGAGGACCGGTGCTCCCCAGGGTGATACGCTCGGGCGTTATAAACCCTTGTCGAGTAGATCACGTAGTTGCTCTTTCAGCTCTGTCATTTCTGCTGGTGCCATACGGTATGGTGCCCTAGCAATGGGACCAGTACCAAGTACAAGGTCGATTTCGAACTCTACTGCTCTCTGTGGTGGCATACCAGGTAGCTCTTTTGGGAATACATCAGGAATTCTGAGACTACTACTACATCATCACTGAATTCTGGATCTCTCTCCAGATCTTGTACATGGCATAGGTACACTTCATGCCCTTTCTGAGCTCCCGATACATTGCCATAGCGGAGATGACTGTAGTTGAAGGCTCTCTCGGTCTCTGGCGGTATGAAATAGTGACCCCGGATGGACTCTTGAGCAGCAATCGTGCTCGGCGCATAGGATCCGTCCCTTGTGTCACTCCAACCAGTTCATTCCGATTATTAAGTCGAATCCCAATCCGTTGAAGTCAATGAAGGAAATGGGAAACGTTTCACCTTGATTTGGATTGTGGCGGTTGTGTGCGGTGTGGTAGTACTTAGTGCATTTTACTCGCTCCTTCGACGGAGAGTAGTAACCAAGAAGTTTGGTATCTCCTCTGCGTCTAGCCCAACCTTGTAGCGAAATGATGGCGATACAAAGGTGTGAGAGGCGCCGGAGTCGAATAATACTGAGGCTTCGATGCCGTTTCTGGGAATGTTCCCGTTAGAATGGTGCCACTTTTGCCGGCTTGTTCTTCGGTGAGGATACTCAGGTTACCTTCGGTACCGAGTCCACAACCTATTGATTCATGAGATTATAAGTAAAGATGGCGGAACGCAAGTGGAAATTAATAACCAACACTGCTTTTATTGAATAACCAACCATCATACATACAGTGTCTCTAATACACGTTTCTACTGGATTACATGTTACTACAAGATTAATACTTTCTAAAGGTGAGGTTCAGGCGTCCTGGTTTCATGTGTGTGGCATTGATTATTGCGGCGGTGCCGTGTTCAACTTGATCTTCTGGATCCCGTGATACAGCAACTTGATTTTCCACCCATGATTAGAACGTCTCCTGATCTCAATACCAATTTCTCTGCGAGGTCCACACGCTTCTGCTCGCTATACAAGAATACGGCGTCATCACCAATGGACCAAGACACTACGGGCACTCCTAGTTCAAGAGATTCCGCCGTCTCGTCCTTATCTTGGTGTAAGCCAAGTCGTCCTTCTTTTCTCATAGAAGTTGGACAATACATAAATCTGCTTCAAGTGCAGGGATTGGTTCATCTTCGCATTGTTGTGCAATTTCTACAGCTTGTGTGACAAGCGTCTGGTATTCAGGGGGTATTACTGGAGGTGTTGCTCCGTCTCCTGCTCGCGTTGTTTGGTATGTCTTTGGTATAAGGGTTCCAATCCTTTCCCAAGCACATCATTTTCAACTTCATTGTAGCTCCACCGGGGAATTCGGGTGTATAAAATCCTCCTGGACCCGTTCCTAACTCGTTGCATCGTGGATGATTGAAACTTGTGCTTCGGGTGTCAGGTATCCTTTTAATAAGATCAACCTGAGCGGAGCGGATGACCTGACACTGATTGTTGTCGAAGTGGTGAGTGGCGATGTCGCCTCTTCATGTGGTGAGTTCGAGAGGTATTGGGTAACAGATAAGGAATTTCCCTAAGGTGGTAATTACATCTAGTGTGAGTTCTAGGCTTACTAATTCATTTCATGCTCAATACATACTTCCATGTTACTTACTCATACTCAATTTCATACTTCAATTACTTACGTGTTCATGCTTTCACTCATACAATTACTTTGATACTTAGACATGCTCCTCGAGGATTAAAGGTTACGATAGTTACCTGGCCGGACTTAGTCCCGGACCCGTTACGGTCTATGATGTGTAAGGCCGGCTGCCTCTGCGGTGCGCCCTTCTGCGGACCCCGGGATCCCTGTCCCTGTGAGGTGTGCTGGGCATGAGCATCGCCAGATGCAACCTCCTTGCCTTCACGCTGCTTGTAGCCCTGATAGTTGCCCTTGGGCTTAGAGTTTTCTGGGCATGCATTAGCACGGTGCCCCGGTTTCTGGCAGGTGTAGCAGCGGATCTCCCTTCCTTGGCAATCTGTGCCGGGATGATCCTTGTTGCAGTTACGACATATGTAGTTGCGGCCATCAGATTGGTTCTTACCTTGGCCAAATCCAGAACCTATAGCTTCTAAGTTAGCAAGGTTCGGTATACTTACAATACTCCACATACATACTAATTTACAAATGTACTAATTCGGTTTCGGGTTCTTACCCCTGTAGGGCTGAGACCTCAGTGGCTTCGCTGCCACTGGTGCGGTGTAGGCAAGCTGCAATGGCTCAGCTGCCTTGCCCTTCTCAGTATGGGCACCGCCGTCTCCAGAAGTGTTCTTCTGATGGAATTGCTTCCCCTTCTTCTTCTTCCAAGGTTTGGATTGGTTTTGGTCATCGGAGGTGTTTTTGTTGCTTGCCTTACGCTTGAGCGCTTGATCCTCATCCCTCAGCTGGCATGTGATCTCCACTCGGGAGGCAGCATGATAACAAACCTGAATTACTTAGGCATAAGGTTACACTTACATACGGGAATACTAATTCACATTACCCATGGCTTTTTAAGGGTTCAACGATGTTTACCTGAAGGGAGGTAAACCGTGTGAAGCCCATGCCATACCAGAGTCGATGGCTCAATCCGCCGTAAAAGCGGTCGACCAAGACTTGGCCGGTGTACCCAAGGTCGGGTAGAAGTCTTAGAAGAGAGGTGAAGGTGCGGTAATATTCATCAACCGTCATCTTCTCTGTCATCTTTAGTGCGTCGAGCTCAAGCCGTTTCTTGGTCTTGACATGCTCGGGATAATACTTAGATCGGAGGAGAGAGGTGAATGCCTCCCAACCGAATGCGGGGTCGGCTATGTGCTCGGCCTTAATGAGCTTCCACCAGTCCATAGCCGCGTCTTTCAGGTAGTACGCAGCTATCCTCACTCGAACTCCAGCGGGAGTCTCAAGTGTCTCGAAGGCCGTCTCCATCTCGGAGAGATAGGCCTCGAGTTTGGCGGGGTCGCTCTCGCCTCTAAAGCATGGAGGTCGAAGGTCGGCGGCTGCCTTTACCAATTTGTTTCACGGGGATGAGGCGGGTCGGGCTGCTGCTGTGTTGTTGCTGCTGTTGGTTCTGCTGTGTAGCTTGTACAGCGGTGATTACTTCCGGTAGCATCTGTGCTACCATGGCGGCGACGATTTCAACTATCGTCTGCGCGCCTGGTCCCCCAAAGGCTTCGCCTCTAGTTCTGCCCCGGCCTCGTCCTAACTTCTGAATAAGTGTGGATCACATTAGATGTTGGGATACTATGACCTCATGGTCTTTATTCAAACAATGGTATCGTCTTTGCAGACGTTAATGGTATCCGTTATTGCTAACGGTAATTCCTAGTTAGGTTCCTAAATATCCATCTTAAGACGGTTGAAATCCCAAGTTTAAGCCGGTGTGGAACTTGTCTACCAGGTATGTAACACCCCCAACCGCTAATCCTTCTTTTATCCTCTAATCATGCTCATAATTACCAGATTCGCAGCGGAATACTTACCTACTTACTTACTCCCGGCGGGGGTGGTACAACGCCGTTAGCCATCCAAGACTAACAAGGCTACTACTACTTACAGTAACGGTCTGACGATTAGAATAACCGAATACATACTTCACAATACCAAATACTTACTTACAATTGATTACCGAGTAACTGAGATTTAAGAATTACATTCCAGGGTATCTCCAAAAGAATTTAAGAGTTACAACTACTCTTTCCTATCCAATCAGAATTCATGATCCCAAAAAGGTGTACCACATGGTACACCGGCTACTCAAAAGGCTTTAGCCGTGTACAACTCGGTACACTATTCCAATCCTACTAACTACCCAAAAGAATACAGCAAGGTCCTTACTCGGCCATCACGCCTCGCGGGTACCTGTAGAATAAAAACATTCCCCTAGGGGGTCAGCTTACGCTGCATATGATAACCGCATACCCCGCGTACTAGCGAGGGTACGCCAACTACTTGGTCGAGTACATGCGGTTCGTTTCATTCATACATACATACATGCTTTACTCAATACAATTCAATACGTTCATTTCACAAGCATACATACATACAATACATACAAGGAGGACAATTCGAGTCGACCGTTCATACTTACCCATACTTACCGCATCACGGAGATACAATTCTCTAATACATACAAAGGTCTTGTTAGCCTTATTACACACCCGGGTTAATCGGGTGTTCAATACTCTTTTACTCCGGGTCAATGACTTACAATAGTCAAGACCAATACAATACAATACTTACATTCTTACATACTTTACTTCCAGTTAAGTCGGTATGACCTCGGGCAGGGAGTACTACCTCCCACCACCGGGCTTTAGGGTAGCCCACTGATCCAGGATGCTACCCATTCAAGGGAATTGGTCCAAGGAAAAGATTATAGCCAGGATTCGGATCCAACCTCTTGTGTCTCCTTATCCTCACGCGTGGCCGAAACTATATCGGGCTTCTACTCATTCCATTTTACTCATTACTCATGTTAGGAGTTAGATTGTTAGGAATTAGTAGAAGTCCATACTTACTTCCCCCCATACATACAATACGCAAATACTTACCATGTACACGTACACTTCATACCCATTCATTCATTTCATGAATTATACGAACTAATTGTTCAAAGTTACAACAAGAACAAAGTAGTCAAACACAATTAAGTGCAATAAAAGTCCGATTCATGCATTTATCTTATTGGTGATCACATAAGCACACAAATCGGGTAACCAAGTTAGGATACAGGGCATGAAGAAATCATACCGTACACCGCCGATTTCGTACTACCGGGTCCTTTGACAATCAACTTATTCGATTCCTATACATACATGAAGTAGTATGATCAATGATCTATTATTGATCTAACTTACTCCTTCATTAATACTTTCAATGTATATTTACTACTTTATTACTTGCTTACTTGGTTGTAAACCATTCTTTTCTTTACTACTACTTAAACTTGTTTCCTTACTCACTTACTCACTTTCTTACAATTACTACTTCATTAAGGGTGTACTACTACATACATATGCATATATGTATATAGGCATATATATATATATATAACTGAAGATGTAACAGAGGTTACTCTCCCGACTCGATTTCCACACCGTGATGTATAGTGGTTCGGCCAATAATCCGGCCTACGTCCACTTCTAGACAGAGCTATTATTCATTCTTTGGTTTACAACCCTAGAGAGCTTGTGGGATGTGAGCTCCCTTTTCTAACTTGAGTCCCCTACAAATGAGCCCTCTACTCCTATTTATAGACTTTGTATTACTAGGTTTACCCTTTCGCCCCTATACATGCTATAGTATTGCATAAATATAGCTATCAGTCCTTTTACGGGTAGTCTCTCCGGACTGGAATACCGCTTCCGCCTTGGACTAACTCTTCCGGACCGTCACTATAACAATAATCCTTCCGGTAGTAGGGTTCCAACGATAGGCCTTCCGACAATTGGCCTCCGGTAGTAGTCCTTCCGCTAGCAGGCCTTCGGTAGACACTTTAACCTTCTGCATGGTATATTTCATACCATTACATCAGTCCCACAAGTTCTACTTTTTAACACTAAAAAGTGGAACTTATAAAAAGAAGATGCAATTTACACTTTGTACTCTTTTCTTTCTACTATATACCTCCTAGTCCCACAAGTTCTTTTTCTTTTGCCTAAAAAGGAAATGAACTTAAACACTTTAGCCTATGTAAGAGCTTGTCTTCCGGAAACAAAAAAGTCCCACATGTTCCGAGGGCGATGAAGTCCCACTTGTACTCCTGAGAGAAGGTCTCCGCTCGTTGAACGTGCCATAATAAGAAATCCAAAGATCGAAGGGCCATAATAATCCCAGAAGACCATAATAATTCCAGAAGACCATAAAATTCCAGAAGACCATAATAATCTCAAGAAGTCCGAGATAATAATAATATGGGATATTACTTCATAATCATATTCCCGCTTTAATCACTTTATTCCTTGGACCTGCATACCTAAATTTAACAGACTAAAAGATATTTGTCTCTTGGGCTGCCGGAGCGACCGGACTTCCCAAGAGTTTTTTGTTAGTTAGAGTATATTAATCACGGGGATAAAAAACCCAAATATACAACCTATAGGTTGCTTAGAGCAGCCTGACTAAGTACATGGATAGCACAAGTCTGAAGTGAACAAAAGGAATTACTATAAATTCTATTGCTTCCCAAAAGTTGGAGATTCTTATAATGAATAATTTTAGACTGCTCTTTTGTTTTTTGCCAAGATTTCTTTTGGTAACCCTTAGTTACACTTTTATGCTTTCACACTCTACCACTGTACACATGGTGAGATCGCGGTTTAACACTCTACCGACTTTGAGCCGGTGAGATCGTCGGATTAACACTCTACTGGCAGGACGCTGACAGTGAGATCGTCGGATGAATTACACTACCATCGTTGATGGTAGATCGTCGGATACAAAAACACTCTACCATGGTCAATGGTGAGGTCGTCGGATACATTCTTTTGTCTTTCTCTTTCTTTCTCTTTTTTTTCAAGACTCGCTGGTCTTCATTTAAGTAAATCAGAAATTGTTTTAAAATATTTCTTTTTTGAAAACTAGAGGGTGATCAATCCTCTAGAGAAAGTTTTGTAAACTTCCGGTGGAAAAATATCCATAATGAAATATCAAAAAAGTTTGGTACCTCTTTTTACCTGTGGAATAATATTACTGGCGGATGTCAAACTGCTACCGGTGGAATGTGAGAGGGTGCTATTGTTGAAAATTTTTACTGCACGCGAACCGCAATTTGCTACCGGTGAAGATGATAAGTTGCTACCGGTAGAAACTGCAACTGGCCTCCGGATGATGTCTATTTATCTGGACTGGCCCTCCGATAAGAATGACAAGTTGCCTTCGGAGAGGAATCCAAGTTGTTGGAGATTTCAACTTTCTACCGGTGAAAAATCCCAATTTGCAGATCTTTGCTGGCGAACAAGAACATACGTGTTCATCTCCCCATGCTGACAAATTGCTGGGGTTATGCACCTTGCGCTTCCGTTTTAGGGAAACTTGGCAAGGCTTGTGCATTTCCTTTGCGGATAAATTTTTAGTTTCCCTCTACCGCATCTGACTAATATCTTTATTTCAGTCCTTGTGATTTCATCGCCCGGTGCTAAGCTTCTTCGGAGGCTCTTACTTGTAACTGTGCAGACTAACTGTACAGAGTAAATTGATGTGTGGTAGTCTTCCTGTTTGGTTCTTGCCATGTTTGCAGAAATGCTTCCTCCTTGTTGTCCCTGTGCCGCTGAAGATATTTCAACCCCCAGAGCTGTTCCTACTGTGTTTATCTTGGTGATACCGACGGTATTTGCTACTGGTGGAGATGTCATTAGGCCAGCGGTGAAGACTTCTGGAAGCTCATGTCTGGCGCTGTTCCTTCTGGTAACAATGGGGTGAGAAGTTTCTACCAGAGATGATATCCAAATTTCCACCGGAGAGGATATCCAAATTTCTACCGGAGAGGAATTCCAAATTTCCACCGAGAGAGGAATTCCAAATTTCTACCGGAGAGGAATTCCAAATTTCCACGGAGAGGAATTCCAAATTTCTACCGGAGAGGAATTCCAAATTTCCACCGGAGAGGAATTCCAAATTTCTACCGAAAGCTTCATAGGGGAGTGAAACTCCAGGCCTGCTTCCAATACTCCTTGCGGAGGCTTTACCACTGTTATACTTTGACTTCATATGTCCTTGAGGAATATTGCCCGTTTGAGAGATGTCGCGGCTCGTGTCTGTCCGGAAAGAACTTTCAATTTGCTCCGGTAGAGGCTCGCGCCTTGTCCTATCTTACCATGCGCAGCCCTCAATTCATCTTTCAGTGCCCAACTGTCGAATCTTTTGCAGCGGAGGTTTCGAGTTCTGCCACGAAAGTTTGGTACTCCACCGGTACCAACTCAAAATCTCTACCGGTAGCATTTTAAAACCTCAACCAGTGCCAAGCTCAAAATCTCTTCCGGTAGCATTTTTCCTTTTAATTCTTGTCTTTGCTCAATATTCTTCATCTTACTCCTTCGTTGCCCTAGGATCGAGGCCTGCCCCTGCCTGGCTCGAAACTGACGATATTCTCACCCCTGATAAACCAAATGACTTCATCGTCTTCAAAGATTTCTTGATATCGATTCCCATGCGTCCTCTGTATATTGTTCATGCTGAACCGGAGACAGAGGTAAATCTTAGACGGTCTTAGCCCGGTAGAAGTAAACATACTGCCACATCAAGCTTCCGGTAGAACAGATTCCTTCAATCGTAGCTCCTCTCTGTTTATTTGAGCTGATAGTCTTCTTTCTTCTTGTTTCAAAGCAACCGGAAAATAGAGTTGACTTCTGGACGTTGGAACCTTCCGGGAGAACTTTTGTATCTTTGCAACCTTTGCGTTCCTTTCTGGTAAATATAGATTTTCCTCGTATCATAAACATCATGCCACTATGGTCAGAAAGTTAGACAAAGTATAATCCAGTGCTCCCATAGTTGCAGTATAACAGAGGTTGATCTCGACTTACGCCATGTCTACAATGAATCTTTGAATAATAATGAAGGTTGAACCAGAATTGTACACTATCCTAGACTCTAAATTGGCAGCAATAAACTATTATCGTAGTGGAAAGGTGTAAAGTGTAAATTACTGACAAACGAAGGGATAGCTAAAAACTCACAATAACACCTCGACACATTTTGGCAATGGGAAATGCAGTTATATAATCAAGTAAATGTGGTAGGCAATAACCATATAAAAACGCGAGATAGCATCATTCGAAGATGCAAACTTGCTGAAACTATCTTATCTAAAGTGAGATAGCCGCCTAGAAATTGGGTAGGATTTTGAGAACAAAATTTTGACATAGCTAAACAATGTAGCAGCTATTCCCTTAATCTGATATGAGATGGGTTATGACAGCTTAACAGTCTGGAATAGGTACATGATCAGAATTTTATCATCATTGGGGCTTAAACTAAACTTGTGCATTGTTTCCCTTTTCCAAGCAACAGTATATAGTCACTAAGGTTCGAAAACAAAAGAGTAAATAGTAGCCAGATCGAACAGAAATTTGGAATGAAGTTTCAGAAATGATACCATGAGCCAGCGAAGTTTAACAAAATATGAGTAGGAAAGACTATAATTTAGGAACAGTAAACTGAAGCAGGACAAATCAGGAGCAAATAGAGTGCACAATTCTACCATTCTTTATTTATCCAGTGATAACAGATTACGCATTATTTATAATAAGAATGAATCAGCAAAACCATGAAGTAGAGTGGTGCATTTCGAACCGAGTTAACAGGAGCGAGAAACATCTGATCTCAAGCGATTATGTATCTTTGTAACAGACCTATTGAAAGCCAAAAACTAGAGTACCGGTGGAAAACTTTTGGAGCAGGATCAGTAATGCTTCCTATCTGTAGCAGGATTGTAAGCAGGAAATCAAAGTAAAGCAGTGATATTGTAATTTTAAACCATGGCTCGGACGACAGTAAAGTTGTGGCAAATGTGAGGTTGCAGTAAGTGGGGTTGGGTAAAATTCATCAGAACAATACTTTGACAGGTATTGTAGAGGCAATTGATGTTTGTTCAACACTTTGATTAAACAAGCCAATACGTGAACTCAAACAGAAGTTTAAGTGAACGCTACAGTGGAGCATAAAAGCAGAACAAATGATTTCAGAAGCAGTTATGATATTACCGGTAAGAATGATATGTAAAACTACCGGTAATATGCTGTATTGACTCCTCTCTTATTCCGATGAATGAAGGCTTAGGTAAATTGGGATCGAACAGTTACCTTGCAATGCCTGGTGCGATCAAGGCCACCGTATATCGATGTACCTCTATGATGTACCTCTATCGGTACTTTCGTGATATAAACTTCTTCCGGTAATGCGGTGACTTGCGCCTACATCTGCTTACCTCAGCGCGGAGCTCCAACCTGGCTAAACTCCAGTTCCCGTAACAACTTCATATCTCTGATGATCGTCAAGTTTGCCAATCCTTCCTTTCCCCAGGGTATACGATCAGCCTTCACTTTGAGGATTCCTTGACTGCTCGAAATAATGCATCTCGAGTTCGATCCTTTTCGTCATTTCGCATTCTGTCGCTTTCAAGTTTTCCTTATAGACTGAAGTTTATTAAAGATTTGGAATTTCTGTCGTACATCCAACTTTCATTTATCGTGTAAACTTGGTCTAAACCAAACTTTCATGTTTCCGATTTCGCTTTCTCCTCTTTGGATGAGTTTCTCCTCTTTCGAATGGTGAAATCGTCTTCTGATTTTCTCAATCCTGGAATGCGCCTGAAATTGATTGTTGGACTCGGATGAATATGGAATGAGACTTTGTGGTTGAGAGTGATGTCGATTGCGCATCATAGATCCTGCTACTGGTCGGATCGAGTTCCTTTGACTGAATTCCTACGCAATCTTCCCTTGTCTTTTTTCGTAAATGATTCTTGTTGCAGGTGGAAGTTTCTCTGAGTTGCCTCCGCGTCGTTCTCCGATTGTTTCCGACCGGGATATAGCTCCGATCATCATCGACTTGTGGGAGAAGCTAATGCTAAAGTCAATCTTCGTTCGCTTCCGAAAACATGGCCTTCGGCAATAGGAACTGACTAATCTTCACTTGAAGATCGTCGACTTCCTCTTTTCTGACGAAAATGATAGTTAATCGTACCTCTTGTCTTGAAATTCCTCAGCTGCTTCCCTTGATCGTGCGACAAAGATTTTTCCGCATTAGATCAAAGGAGAGGATGCTCGCGAAATGGAGTTCCTGAGCATCGCTTTTTCATCTCGCTTCGAGAAATGCAGTTCTTGGATGTATCCGATCCCTTCGGCTTCATGCCTTGATCGAATAAGGCGTTTGGATGCGCTACTTCGTCGTTCACCGTACATGACTATCAGTGGCTTCTGAGCGATGTAATTGATGCAGAAAAGTGATGTTGATTATCGCTGCTACTTTTCGTGTCGTCGCATCTTGGTGAAATTCTACGTATGGAGATTCACAAAATCTTCCATTCTATGTTTCCGATCGAACGATTATATCCCGCCGTGGCTAATCGTGGTCTCCATTGTTGGTTGTTCGATTCCCACAGACGGCGCCAATGAAGATGTAACAGGTTACTCTCCCGACTCGATTTCCACACCGTGATGTATAGTGGTTCGGCCAATAATCCGGCCTACGTCCACTTCTAGACAGAGCTATTATTCTTCTTTGGTTTACAACCCTAGAGAGCTTTTGGGATGTGAGCTCCCTTTTCTAACTTGAGTCCCCTACAAATGAGCCCTCTCTTCTCCTATTTATAGACTTTGTATTATAGGTTTACCCTTTTCGCCCCTATACATGCGATAGTATTGCATAAATATAGCTTATCAGTCCTTTTACGGGTAGTCTCTCCGGACTGGAATACCGCTTCCGCCTTGGGACTAACTCTTCCGGACCGTCACTATAACAATAATCCTTCCGGTAGTAGGGCTTTCCAACGATAGGCCTTCCGACAATTGGCCTCCGGTAGTAGTCCTTCCGCTAGCAGGCCTTCGGTAGACACTTTAACCTTCCGCATGGTATATTTCATACCATTACAATAACTACTATAGTCATATAATAAAACAATTTTATTTTTTTTATTTTATTTTTACCCGACCGACCCACCCTGGGTCGGTCCCCTGGGTCGGTCGGGTGCAGAGACCTGATTACAGAAAATTTCAGTCCGACCGACCCATCCAGGGTCGGTCCAACGGGTCGGTCGGTTACAGAAAGAATTTCGAGTACCAATTTATTCTCGACCGACCCAGGCAGGGTCGGTCCCCTGGGTCGGTCGGCGGCTGCAGAAACATTTCCGACCAAAAATTCCCACTCGACCGACCCAGGCAGGGTCGGTCCTATGGGTCGGTCGGATGCAGAAGCTTCTCAGATTACAGATTTTCGGGTCGACCGACCCTGCTAGGGTCGGTCCTAGGGTCGGTCCAGCTCAGTACCCCATTTTAATTACTTATTTTGAACTTCAAACTCTACTCAATTCACACCCAATCCTTTCCTACTCATTCCCAACATGTTACCACTCATTTTGATGCTCTATTTCACCTTGGTTCCTCCACCAACTTAATGCCCAATACTAGATACACTCATAAAGTTTTTCCTCAATTCTTTCCAACATTTACATCAGTTTTCCTCACACTAATGCTACAGATTTTGGTTTCTTCATTATGCTACAGATTTTTCCCTCAACACTTAACCTCCAATACTCCCTCGTCCAATGCCACTCTTAGCATCTTAAATACATTAACTCACAACCTAGTCCCATTTACAAACTCATATTCAAATCTGTTACAAGATACTAAACTACTCCCATTACACTCTCAAATACACCTAGTTACTTCCTAGGTTACTTCCTCTTCTTAAACACTTAAGTCTTCTCATTTCACAAAATTCGACATGGTCTCCCCTATATTTCTAACATTCTCCACACACTATTTCAGCTCACAAGTTCACATTCTCACAACCTGTTTATACAATACATTACTCTCACAATCCAACACTACTACAAACATAAAAATTCCTGCACACATTCACTACCCAATGTTTTCCTAAGTTTCAAACATCACTAAAACTTCAAAAACTGTTACATTCTCTTCTCCAATACACTACTACATTACTACTACTCATTACTCAATTACATTACTCATTTTACTTACTCAAAAACTGTTACAATGCAATACACACTAACCCAAGGTAAGAGCATTACCTTGACTTGCTAGTTTCTTTCTTTCCTTTTCCTCTTCTTCTTTTCCTCTCTCTTTCTCCTTGTTCTCGGTTTCAATGAGGTTCACACACCAAGTGCTACAACCCATACCAATACACAATACCAATTTAGCATCCATTTTATACTAACCCTAGAATTTAAGTTTTAGGGTTTAGAAAAGAGTGTTACCTTCCAATGAGTAGATGAAGTTCTTGACTAGAAGAAGAGGACAATATTTCTAGCCCAAGGAGGAGCCAAAATCGGCTGAAGCAACAAGGAAGAAGCATTCAAAAACTGAAAATTCTTAAAATGCTAATGAGAGCTAGAAACGATGGATTTTCGAACTACTTTTTACCTCAAGATGATAAGGAGGTGAAGGTGCTTCTAATGGTGGCTTCAAATCTCCAAATGGTGAATACCCACAAAACGAAAATGGAGCTTTTGGATTTTTGAAAGGAGGAAAGTGTTCTCCTTTGCAAGGGGATTACAATGGTACTAATTTTGTAATTTTTGGAGCAAGTTTAGTGGGTTAACAAGAGGAGAGAATGAGGGGGAGTGAGTTGGTTTTTCCTTCCTCCAGGGATGTCGCAGGTGTGCAAGGGCGGAGTTCAGAATAGAGAAAGAGAGGAGGAAGGGTACGTGAGAGGAGGAGGGAAAGTGAGGAGAGAGACTATTTTTTTCTCTTTTATTTACTTTGCTTGTCTTTTAGCACATAAGAGAAAATAAGAGAGGGGGGGAAGGCTAATAAAAATCGGCCCACATGTGCACACACACTCACATTTTTATTTTTATTTGCAAAGTGGACACACTTAGTTTGTTTATTTGCATTCTCACCCCACAACTTACCGGTTGTTACAATCCTCACTAACCGGTACCCGTTTTCCGGAATTTCTCGTTTAATTAATTTTATTGGTTCTAAAGCTTCACTAATATTTATTAGTGACTATTTAGTTGACCAAAATTGTTACGAGTCTGTTTGACCCACTTAAAATCACGTTTTTCCGGTTTCCGTTCCTCGAAAAACGCGCTTTAAGGTTCGTTTATGCTTTTAACCCCATTTTAAAGGTCTGTCTTCTTCGGGATTTGTTCCCTCGTATTTATTTAAGTGTAATTAAGCATTTAAAATATAATTAGCCTAATAAATCACTGTTTTCAATTACGGGGTATTTCAAGGTACCTCGTAGCGTAAACTCCCTCTCCAATAACAGCAGACAACCCCCACAAATTTGTTTAGTACTCATCAACAGAGAAGTCCTTGCTTCAGCAGCTCAAATTCACTTCTCATCCTCTTCTATAGATAGGATGGATAAAACTTAGCTCTCTGGGCCACCAGGAATGCTTGGAAATCAAAGTTCGTCTGGGCAGTCAGCTTGGCTCTGGCGGTCTGCCACCATCGATGAGTGGGTCCTTGGAGAAAGTAGGCCGTTATTTCCACTTGGCGATCTACTGGGACATGTAGAGAGGTGAAAGCTTTCTAAATCTTGTCGATGTATTTCTCCAAAGCCTTTGGTACTGGCTGGCCTTCGTAGACTGGGGGACGAAGATCGTTGACCGCTTTCAGCCAGTTGAACTCCCGGGGGTTGTTAACCGTGGTGGTGGTGGTTTTGGAATCTGCTGAGCGATAGCTACTACAACAATTTAAGCAATCACCTCCAGTGTAACAGTGTCGGGTCCATAGCCTCCTGGGGGACCCCCTCCTCTTCCTCCTATTCGGGCCATTTAACTAAGTAATGTGAGTTAAGTGTTACTCAATAGTTACATGTCAAGTCTATAAGTCAAAGTAGTAGAATTGTGAGATTTTATGACGTCCTATGGACGGTGCATAGATGGAGTGTTCATAAATACGTGAAGTAATGTAAACACAAGTAAAGTGAAGTATGGGGTAAGGGTAACGTGCCTTTCTGGAATCCCATTTCCCAATTCTACCCCAATTCCCCAGTTTTAGGTGCACCTATATTCTAACTATTTCACTCGGCTTGTTTTCTCGGGTTCAGAATGTAACTACGCTCTGATACCAATTTCTGTAACACCCCTATTTGAAGTAATACAGCGGAATATAAAATATCTACTGGTGTTTACAGATCATTGGGCACCAAACACCCATAAAACCTCACTTGATTACATCAATTACAATCGTCTAAGTTGCGGTCTGAACTCGAGAAATGTAAGCATTAAATAAACCATAAGCAAAATAAATAACTCTCAACTAATCCCGACCTATCTATCAGTCACTTCGTGGTTACCTGCAATCAGTGTACCTGCCATGATGAAACCAAAGCAGCCCACCCTGGGAAGGGTGAGTCGGTTCCCTGGAAAGGAACTGGTACAATTCTCTAAAACAATAACTTAAACATAACCCTTAAAAAAACAGTAACTTGAAAATAAACTCTTAAAAGTAAAACAGAGTAATAAAGCACTTCAAAACAATCAAATCATAGAGAAAAGAGAATAAGACAAAGATAGAGATAAATAACTTAAAACCAAGTCAATCACTTAAGAAGTCACACCATAAAGTTAATAAGCATTCATATTTATGTTAGATCCAGTTCCAGTTAAGAAGAGAAAGACTTAGGTAGTCATAAAGGACTACGAATGATAAGAATACCCATAACCCGTGGTAGACAATTTATGTCACCACCATTCCCGAAAGTTGATTCCCATAGACAAACATACTCAAGAGTGGAATAGAAACAAAGAGAGAGATGGCCCCCACCGCCAGTCAAATGTCCACATGAACGAGGTAAAGCAGACCTCCACTGCCACCGACCCGTGCTCGGTCATCGGTGAAAGTGTGTGCACCACTTAATAAAAAGACTCCATACTCAAGTAGGTTGACCAAGACTCGACTCATGGATGAAATAGTACCCATAGTCAAAGGAAGAATTTACCAAGATTTGACATTTTCCCGTATTCCTAGCTATCCCACTAGATCATTAACTGCACAAGTGCAATACCAAAACACTCAGTCATACAGAGTGTAGAGGCGTAAAACTTTGCAGTTAATAGCCTAGTGAAACAACTAAGGTAGGAAGAAACAGTAACCATGCAAGTTATACATCCAAGGCTCAGTTAGTCACATCAAGCTAGGTTAGTCACACAAGTAGTTTCCCTTTTGAAATTCATTTTAAGCTTAGTTAGCATTTTTCAAAAACGTGTCCATAAATCTTTTAGTAGAAGTATCTGAGTACGAGAAATCGTACCTGGTATGAGTAGAAGCAGTAACCAACTTGAGTGTGCGAACTTCCACTAATACCCTATAATTAAGGTGTTTCAAGTATTGATTAGCTAAGGAACTTATAATGCTAAACATCTTTTATTCTTAATGGTTTGTAGCCTTCGGTTTACAATTATTCTCTCATTAGGATTTGGGCTTGGTTCTGTTAATTAAATCTTCCATTAGGCCCATTTCAATTAATCTAGAACGATTTAGGGTTTTATCCTGAGAGTGGCCCAAGCTCTCGTTGAATTGTTTTAAGTGGGCTTTTGGAGTTCATGGACTTAGGCCCAGTAGGTTAGCCCAAGTCCGCGTTACATTTTCGCCAACTGATTAAATTTCTAAAAATGGTTTTTACAAGGTTTCGAACGCACAACCTTAATTTAGTTATGGGGTTGACTTGACCATCTACGCCATTGAATTTGCACGTCTTAAGTGTACATTAAATTTTCGTTTGTATAATCCATTAATTTTATTTCATTCTGGATTCTAAAACAATTAATATTGTAGATATATCTTCCTTATGAGTTTTAAATCTCAAGATTTCAAGGATTCCCTTTTCATTAATTTCCCTAGCAAAGTCTAATTAACTCTTTATCTCATAACCTTAATTAGTTTCGTCTAGATGTTGTATTATAATCCAAGACTACTAATATTGTGTATAAGTTTAGTTTAACCTATTAATTTCTTCATATTCTGTTATCCATAAAGTATTTTATTTATTTTATTTATTCTTTTGTTATCTATATATTAGGGTTTATTTAAGACATTCTTGCGTAGCCTTATTGTATTTAATTACTCCTATTAACTTGAATACACATCTATATCCAATATATGATTTATAACATAAAGTATTCTTTCGTTATCTATATATTAGGGTTTAATTCCTTGATTTTACCTAAGATAATCCTTTATTTCTTGTATTTCTTTATTTCTCCATTTCTACTCAAAAGTTTATAGCGTACAATATTTGTTAACATTCTGTATTAAAGGTTAGTTTAGCCTTCTTATATTATTTCCAACCTATAAAGTTTATTATTCAACTATACTTTGATTTCCATTACATTAAAACCATAGGTTATAAGATAACTTATGAAAAATTCAGAAATACAATTATTAAACCTATTTCCTCTTACCTAAAAGTCTCAAATTAAATATATAGTAACTGTGATATTTTAGACATATTATAAAAAATTTATTTCATAAAAATCTCTTTGTTAATTATCTAAATAAATCTATAATACTCACAACTTACAAAAATTATAACTTACGTTTAAAAACTCAACACCCGTATTAATTTACACGAAAATAAACTAGATTTTATAAGGAATCTATGGTTAAAATTTCATGTCAAAATACATTAGGGAAGATCATTAAATAAATCTAGCAAGTTAGAGTATTATTCTGTGATTTATATTAACTTAAAACATTACTAATCTTCCACGTTATAATCTCGTCCGCCGTTCTCCTTAACTACGATCGGATGCCCCAGATTCCGCGAGTTCTTACGATAAACCCTAAAACACTACGAATGGGATTCGATCAAATTCTCGCAATCTACAGAATGAAATTCAACGATTCTTGTTTTGTACGACTCGAAACCTCACAACGATTATAATGGTACCGGTTTCACGATCTATAATGCAAGGCGCTACGATTTTGATTCTGGGTTCGAATAGAATTATGGTTTATACTGTTTTGATTCGAATTCGACAAATTCTCTCGACATAGTGCATTATAGGTCAAATTAACAGGTGGGTATGATCGGTAATGTAATAACGAATGGCAACATCGGTGTAATTTGATCAGAAACGTACCGGAATAGCAGTGGCGAGGAGATCTGATAAGGTTTTTCTGGAAAGCTCACGACTTCCTGAGCGAGTGAGGGTCGAACTTTGCGAATCTATAAAATACAGTGTAGATCGAGTTAGGCTATGGTTTTGGGCTTAATCAATAAAGGACATATAGCTCTATAAGCTGGCAGAAAGGCTTGATCTAACTCGTAATACACACAAAGAAATCTGAGTCGAAAGATTCGGGTTTATACCTTGAGTTTTCTAGAAAACTTAAGATTTTATGTGCAGACCAAGTAGGCCACTTCACGGATCAACTCGTGCCAACTGAGAGCGATTCGATCCACGAAACCTATCACATTTGAAACAATGAAAATTCATGTACCATACCTTGTTTCTAGATCATTAAGTGCTCTGCAACTCTTCTTAAGGAAACCAAGGCTGATTCTCGATCGTGTGGAAGATCGAGGCGTCTAAAGTCCCTAACTCGATCTGGCAGTGTTCTTGCCCAGAAATTTTCCCATAAACGAAATGGTAAACCCAGATCTTTTGAGATCTATAACTTCCTCCATAGTCTATGGTTTTCAATGATTCTTTCACTCGCATTTAGAGTTACATACATTCACGAACGAAGAAGATAGGGTTGAGCAAAGTTTTACCTACCCTACTGGATTTATGGGTTTCTAGGTTGTAGATTCTCGGGGAGGCAACTTGAGCACCATTTTGTGATGAATGTAGGGAGAATTAGGTCAAGTGAGAGGAATGGTTCGAATGTAGGGTTGTAGGAGGGTTTAATGCAAAAGAAGGCTCCCAAAAATGTGGATCTATGGCTGAGAAATTGGAGTCTAAAGTTTGCTCATCGTTCTGAAAAGTCAGTACTTAGCCAATTTTGTAGAAACTGGCTAATTGGCTTGGCACGAAATCAGAGGCGCACGGCTGAGTTAGAAAACCCTAGCCACGTCAGCAAACTTCAAAATTTTGGCTCTAAACCTCCCTAGATCATATCTTGAGCTAGGATGATCCATTTTTAACGTTCTTATTATCAATCTTCTTGGTTTTCCATAATATTTTTATTGATATAGGTTTCATGGGCTGGTTTTACCATTCTAAAAAAGTCAACCCTAGCAAGGCTTAAGGAGCTTTAAGGTGTCTATGATTATATATTGACTTTTATGATTCAAATCTGTGCTCCAAATATTTCTAAAATCTTTATAATATAATTGGAGTGTCTAGAAATTTTTCCAAGATTTATTGACTTATAAATATTATTATTAAATTCATAATACCATATAATAGTTTAGTGTTTAATAGTATTATTTAGGGTTTAATAAAAGAAATCCCCTAAATTAATTTAGATTAATTTATGGGGTATTTCAAAACATGTCATCAAACTCTATGTTTTTCAATTAATTAAGTATTATTTAGGGTTTAATAAAAGAAATCCCCTTGGAAACACACAATATGAATTTTATTGAGCTTACGATACTTTTAAATTTTGTTATCCAACTTGACCATCTTAAGACTTCTAACTTGATAATCATTATTATCTACCAAACAACAAATATAACAATAGAAAAAAACATATTATTATGCACTACAACACTATAGTTTTTCCTCCTTTATTTAGAGGAACTATTCACAAAAATTTTCAATTATCTAATCCCTTTCTCAGAAAAATAAAGAAAGAGAAAGTAACAATAAGCTAGTAGATTTGATCTTGTACGTAAGCCAAAATTAGAGAGATATATTACTTTACCTTGAGTAAAGCTGTAGAAAACTCAAAGTTTGATGTTGCTAGTCCTAAAAATGAACAAGAAAAAAAGAAAGAGAAGAAGATAGACTCTTCATCTTCAAAAGAGAAATGTGAAATTTGAAAGTGAAGTGATTGAGTGAGAAGTGAACAAAAGTGAAGTGAAAAGAAATGAGTTTGAAGCTTCAAAACGTGTGTGTATAGTGTATGTATTACTAGTCTATTAGTATATAGGTGTAATGAAGATTTATTTTATACTCCCTTCATCCTGAATTGACTGTGTTGTTCACTATTTGGACATGTCGTTTGACTTTAATATTTAGCATATAAGATAAAATTATTTTAAAAGTTTAAGTTTTGTAAATGATTCCTTATATAATAAACTATATATTACAAAACTTAGTTTTATGAAATTATTTTATCTTATAAACTTAATATTGAAATGGAAAATGTGCCATAAAACAAACAAGACGATTAATTCAAGACGGGGAGAGTATTACTTATTAGCTTGTGTGAGAGGGAGACTTAAAATAAAGAAATAAAAAAGTTCTCACTTTTCTTTCCTTTTAATGTGTGTATCTAATGTACTACTAGAGTACTAGTCTATTAGTATACACAGGTAATGATGATCCTTTTTACGTTATTTATTAACTTTGTGTGAGAGAGAATTTAAAATAAAGAAATAAAAAATTCAATTTTCATTCTTATCTTTACCGGAACAAAATGTTAATAGAAAAGTACAAACTATTTGAGATGAATCAATCACACTCATAATAGATGGTTACTATTTGGGAGTTCAAAGATGCAATAGAATTACTTAGATGATCACTAGGGGGTAGAGGGTGGTGTATTAGTAGAATACATATGATTAATAAAAGAAATGTACTACTGATTGATTTTTTCCATATTATTGACGGGTGTGTTGCTCCCTCCTATAACCCATTGTCTCCGCCATTGGCCGGGACAATCTGAACCTTAACACAAAACCAACTTTGACGATTCAAAGTCCAAAGAAGCTGATGCATGACCTGGTTAATGAGGTGACCCTGGTTGATTATCCAGTTCTCATTCAAACTGGTGATTCAATGGAACTTATGGGTGGGAGGAAGAGAAATACAGATAAAATATTTGATGGTAGTTCTTTAAGAGATGTTGGGAGCACCATAGAAGTAGCTCAAATCGTAAGGGGAAAACCTCCCACCCAAACAGTGAACTTAGTTTGCCGCCAAGTTCTTTGATCATTGATGTAACACCCCTACCGCTAATACCGTCATTACTGTACAAATACTTACCTTCGCAGCAGATAATACATACACAACGGCGGGTGTACAATGCCGCTAGTCACCCACGTGACTAACAAGGCGAGTTACAATTCTACATACTATCGGTCTGATGAATATGAACATACCGAGTGCTCTACACAATACAATACTTCCCCTTGCATACTAATCCATAATTAAATACAACTCCAATACAATGCTATACCGAGTATACTACAATCCTTAATTTACCGATACAATTTGGACTTCCAATTTCATAATACATTACAAGTAGAATCCCTTTATACGACTACCCATGCTTACATAGCAGTCCCCGTCCTACTCTCTCGAACGGTGGTCAGCTTCGAGTACCTGCACACTAAAAACGGTCCCCCGAGGGGGTCAGCTTACGCTACGCATGAAATTCGCATATACCGCGTGCTAACCGCGGTACGCCGACTACTTTGGGTCGGATATACATGGAGTTCATTTACATGCATACATACATACAATTATACACTATACATTCAACAATACTTACATACACATACAAGGTTCAATATCTACTAAGGAAGACAATTCGATAGTCGACCGTTCGTATTAGTTACTTGCTCATTACTACGTCGTGGCTTATTCGATACTTGTTACTCTACTCATACCTACTCCTTACTTGTTACTCGTTACTTTACTCTTACATGTTCATCACTCCATGCTCATACCCTTACTCGTACACACTCCTTACTCCACACTCGTTACTATACTTGTACATACTCACTGCTCAATACTCTATACTTACTCATACGTACTCTATACTCAATACTCAGTGCTTACTCATACATACTCAATACTCGGTACTCATTTCATACTCATACTTACGCAATACTCAATACTCATTACTTGGTCTCTGGGCGGAGTCATACACAAGACTCGCCACCGGGCCTACAATTCGAAGGCTATACACTTAGCTCCTCAGATATACAATTGTTCATTTCTACCGGACTACTCAAATTCCCAACACTCCTCTCATGGAGTATCTTACAATCTCATGGATTAGCCTAGAAGTATCTCTCTTGATAACCTCCACTAGCTTAGGGAATTACTACCGTCTAGTATTCTCAGGTTTAAGGGTTTCCCCAACGTATCGAATACTCTCATGTTCGGGACATTACTTACATCAGTCGGGTCCTCTCATAGTGGGTCGACTAATTTGCTAAGGGGTTTAGAGATCCCTCATCATTCTTTACTACTCTCATGGTTCATGACTTGCACCAACATTAATTCCTCTAGTAGAGTTTGTTTACATACTTCCACTACTGATTGTTTGTGGATTATTCATTTTGGTTCTCCTTCCGTTATCGAGAGGTTACTACTCCCGTACACTCTTTCACATTCGAGTGAGTTCATTGGTTTTCGTTAACATTATTGGTTTATAAGTTTAGTGCGTTGTTACGGTTCCATTAGTTCACAACATGACTCTTGCTACGAGTCAATACACAAGGAGACTCATATATGAGTCGGTCTACGCACTAAGTGAGGCCACACAATCAATCAAGAGAGGTTAGCTCATACAACATACAACAAGACATACAACGAAAGGCAATAAACCGTTTTCATGCTTTAGTCTTGATTAGCCGGTATACAACACACAAATCAACGTAACTCGGTTAGCATACGGGGCATGAGAAAATCATACCTTACACCGGGGTTAGCTTTACCATGTGTTCCCTTGTTCCTTGGTTCACACTTGTTCCACTGATAACGTTTCAAACATTGTTATTAATGCTATACTCTTACGGTACATCAATAACTACTACTCCCGTACTTACCCCGTTGTCCCGTTGTTTCGGTTTAACTTAATGTTCTTAAACCTACAACTTTCCTAATGACTTCTCAAACTTGTTTACACTTCTTAGGGCCTTTAAATATCACCAAACAAGGCCTTAACAACTTCTAAAACCAATACCATTCACTTCCCCATCATTCAGAGACTTAAAACCACTTTCTGTTGCAATTTTAGTCTGGTCCGGGTTTGTGTCCGGGTTTACAAACCCGGACCAAGTCCGGAAATAAGTTTCTGCCTACTTTTATGTGTGGTCCGGGTTTGTGTCCGGGTTTACAAACCCGGACCACCCCCTGGGATGGCCTTCTGCCTAGTTTTTGCTATCGTCCGGGTTTGCGTTCCGATTTGCAAACCCGGACCACCCCTGGAACTGTCAAAAATTACAGTTTTCCATCAGTTTTCAACCCCTAATTCACCTCTAATCATTTCCTAATCTTTCCACCTGTTTAAGCATCCTAAAACATGCCTTAATCCAGTCCCAAACCTCCTCAACACATTAGTCAAATCCATACTCAATACTTACTCCATTTCTACAGATTTTTCTTCCTCTCTGTTACAGTTAGCACACTTGTGCATTTCCTTTACTCCTCTTTGCATTTTGCATCTTGTCCTAACTTCATCTTACCATTCCAATTCCTTTCCAAACAACTACACTACCTACACCAAAGTCCAACTCCCTTTTTACCAAATCTTGTACACTAGTTTTTCCCTAGTTTCTACAATTGTTTTTGATACTCTTTGCTGCAGATTTTCATCTTCTTATTTCTCATACTACCATTACCATTCCATAGCTACTAAACATCTCTACTAACTCCAATACACACCTTGGTTCTCCCATTCACCAAGTCATCCTTAATGCACCATTCCCACTAAAATTTCGCCATAGTTCACCTACTTTCCTTACTTATCCACACATACCCTTTTTATCCAAATCATTCCTATTCTAGCCACACCCATACAAGGGTCCTACCAGCAATAACAACAATCCTTAATACATCAATGCACTACCAAACATTAATACCAATCCTCATACACAATATACTTGGCTCCAATGCCTACAATTCACTTACTAATTCACAAATACTCAAAACTTCATAAACTTCAATATTAATACAATAGTTTAGGTTCTTTTATTTGTTTACCCATTCCCAAATCCTAAAGCATTCAAAATAGCATTAGGGTAACTTAATTACCTTATTTCTCCATTCTTTGTTTCCAAGCTTCTCATCTCCTCTTCTTGGTCACAATCGGTCAAATGGGAATGGAGTTGTCAAACTCCATCCCAACACCCAAGAAGCACAAAATTGAACTTAATTAATAATCCTAACCCTTGGAAATATACTAATCCACTTAAGGGCTTGAAACACCATAGTTAGGGTTTACCTTTTAGAGCTTTTTAAGAGGTGCTTTCACCCTTGAATCAAGAAGGAAATTACTCCACCATTGGAGGGTTGAAACAAGGCTCCAAAACAAGAGGAAACAAGGCGTGAGAATGGCAAGAATCGGCCAACAATACAAGGTGGGAAAAATATGAGTTTTCTTAGAAACTTTTTACCTCAATGGAATGAGAGGACTCCAAGCTACAAGGTGGTGCCATTTTCTCTTCAAATGAGTAAAACCCATGGAGATGAAGTTGCTCATTTTCGGATTTTGAAAAGATAGAAATGTAGAGCTTAAAGAGGGGAGTTCGAATATGTAATTATTTTTGGATTTGGAGCTTGGATGTAGCTTGTGTGAGCAAGAGAAGGTGAGGAAGCCACAGAAGAGAGCTTCATTTTCGTAACAGAGAAAGGAGGAAGAAGAGAATCGGCAGAGAGAGGAGGGAGCAGTACGTGGGGAAAAGAAATGAGGAAAGAGAGAGGTAAGGTGCTTTTAACTTTACTTTTGCTTTTACCCTTTTTTTGTTTTTGCTTTATTTCTTTCTCTCTTTATTTCTAGCTAGTTACTACTTGTGAGTGAGCTGATTTATTAAATAAAACCGGTCCCACCTATACATATGATCTGAAGCGTTTTTTCTTCTTTTACAGAAAACGCTCGTTAATTTACCCGGTTTAGCACTATTCACTAACCGGGCCCGTTTTCCGGAATTTTCTCGTTTCTTTAATTTTATTGGTTATTAAGCTTCCATTAATGTTTAATTATAGTTATTTAATGAACTATAATTTTTACGGGTTCGTTTGACCACTTAAAATCACGTTATCGGGTTTTCTCGAAAAACAGGTGCTAAAGCTCTATTAGCGTTTTAATATATTATTTGATTCCATTTTCTTCGGGAATCATTCCCGTATACTATTTAGGCATGAATAAGCATTAGGAATCCTTACGATACTATAACCGAGGTCTCGTACCTCCTATGGTTATTTAACGCTTATTTTAGCGTTTTTCGCTTTCTAAGCGTTTTTCTCATTTCTTTTGGATTTATTTTCCTTACCAAAATTACTTAGGCACTATTAGGCCCTTAAATACCATATTAAAATATTCTAATCACCATATTTAAGTTCGGGGTATTTCAATCTACCCCCCTTAAAGAACTTTGCCCTCAAAGTTGGTGAATCTAAAATTGTTACTTGTATAAATACTCTATGCTAAGGTTATGACCTCTACATATTACTTGTCAAACTCCAATGTCTGACATGATGCATACTACGCATCCAAACAGCATGTCACTATGATGCATAGCAATCAAAAATATCCGTTACAAGCTTTCCATGGGGTCCGTCCGCAGATAAATGAGGTACCATCCTCTCCCATGTCAAGCGATCCCTCAGGTACCGGTCACGTTTGAACACTTACGCTTTCTGGTTCACGGCCGTCATGACTTGAGCACTTACACTTTCTGGCTCTACGGTCCTTTGGTTCTGATCAAATTCATTTGCACATATAGAGATCCTCAGGCACTTACTCATACTTACTTACTCATACTTACGCATACTTACTCATACTTACTCGGGACTACGCTGTCCCAGTGCCCTTGGAAAAATACAAAACACACACTGTTACCGTACAACCGGTGTAGTGGTTTCAAAACTAATCAACACTCCCACCGACTCAAAACTAGCTTCTCCCTCCTATGGTTTCGACCGGATACCCGTGCCTAGGCATGGAAGATCCACTAGCGCACGTGGGAGTGGTTTCAAAACCTCATCCTCATCTCAAGTTGAAGAAAACATTGTACCAAATTAGTTTTGAAATTCATTTGAAAACTGCATACATCTCCCACACCATTTATGATGATTATACCTATTACTAGTGTTATTTCTGTGACCACTTAAGGGGAGCTTCCAGAGTCCTTCAACCCCAATGTGATCAGCATTGGTGTTGAATTATCCTTCCACCCCAATTTGTGTTCGGCTTCCCTTGATCGCTAGCAAATCAAGTTCCACTTCCCACCTCAATAACAAACAGACAGCTCGTCAAACATTATTTCGTTTTCTATCTTATTAATCTTGCTACTCATAATCACGCACATACATTTTCCGATTTATATGATTCACTTGCTTACTTACTAATCATCTCATCAATTATTACTATGTTCTCCAACTACTATACTTAAGAAATTCATGGGTAAATATCCCATTAATTTACTATACTCAATTATACTCATAACATACATCGGTTTCATAACCGATTTATACTCATTACATACATCGGTTCCATCCGATTTATACTCTCACGTCTCCATACATACTCATTCCTCATACTATTACCAATGGGGTTCTCATTCCCCTGGAGTTTCTCTACTCCTTTCTTATTCTTATTTCTCCAATAACTACAATTACACGATGAGTGAATACGAATGTTTATGTAACATAAGTATCAACCATCAAAACGAATTCTCTTGCGCTATGGCGCATTGTAGTTTACGCACCTATCACGTAAAACGTATATTTCGCGGTTTTCGCCCTACCCCCCTTAAAAGGGATTACGCCCACGTAATCTACCATGTGTCAATGTTGAACATTGGTCGAAGGCATTCAGCCGTCATGGAGTGGTTCAGCTTCCATGCGGTCTATTATACAATGTTCCTTGATCAAAGGGTCTTAACCGTGTTACTGGTTAGTCCCTACATACAATCAAGAATTTTCATCGGAGTTTTTATAACTCTTAACCGGGTTCGGTTCTAGCCTAATTGGCTTTCAGGCATTGATGATTAACCTTTTATTCACTAGGTGCATTCCACTTAGAATTCTGGGCCCACTAGCTTCTGCTGCGCGACCCTGATAACTTGGTTATTCGCCCTTCTTGTTTATCCTTATCATGTTACACCTCACTTTTTATCCCTCTTATTGTGGAATAAGGTTTATTGACCAATGTGGTGTTTCTTTTACCGTGGGCGAACTCAATGAGTTTTAGATTTATAACCAGCTCTCTGGTATCTATATACATACTGTTGTGTTTTGTAGTGATCATTCACTTGGTTCCCTCCACTTGTTTGTCAGATGGGGTTTAAGTCACTACTTAGTTGTAGTGCTTTCTCGATTGTCAGTGGCTTCTGAATTCTGCTCGCTATTTGTTTGGTACAAGTGTTCTTACTTGTATGACCTTGCATTTTTCTATGCGTCGGTCGTATTGACTTTCTGAGTCTCCTTTCACTTTTTATTCCAATGGAATTCACAACTTGTGATTGTAGGTGTGCTTCACACTCTTCGTGCTTCTTTGGCCTTAGGCCGCACGGTTTTGTTTCTTTTCAAGCTTTTGCTCAAGTGGCTTGTGCCATATCCATTGGTGAAAGGAAGAATTTACCATGATTTAACCTTTTTCCATCTTCCTAGCTATCCACTTGATCATTAACTGCACAAGTGCAATACCAAAACACTCATCCTACAGATGCAGAGGCGTAAACTCTTGGCAGTAACTCTCTTATGTGATCGCAATAGGAATGATCATTACTCTTCATGTGGTGCTTCATTTAACAGTCCATAGCATTTGTGATTACTCATATACATTGGTCGCCTGCTGCGCACCATGTTCTTACGGATTCCACAGTATTGGTTTACATGGCATCCACTGTTGCTAGCTTCACTCATGCATTTCCACCATTTATAATCATGGTTTGGTTTTATACTCCTGAGCTCCTTGAGCATCATTTACTTATACCCTACGTTTCCCCATATCGTGTCCACTTAATCGTTACTCCTTGGTTGTCAACAATTGCTATTGAAGCTTATTTACATCACTTGGCAATAATCGTATGCTCAATCTTCACTACATTAGTAGTTCTGAAAGAGGTGTATTTTCAGACATTTATTGATGGTATCCCCTTCTTGGGTTCCATGTGTTCAGTTCACCGCCCTCGCGGTCTCACATTTGTGAGGGGTATCCTTGCTCGTCGGTTATCAACCTTTTATTGGTGTCATCCTTGACCACTTCCCATATGGTTTTACATGGGTTTTGCAACCGTTGGTTTGTATATGGTAATAGTTTCATCATGGCATACTGTCATATTGCCCGAGCTCTGCTCCTTTTAGGCTATTCCCAAGTGGTTACTTCTCTATGCCATCACTGGGTTGGAGGCGATACTGGGCTCCGGGGTAGATTATTGCATCACTCTTCCGTCCGTTGAATGCCCTTGAGTACCTTAGTATTGATTGGTACCATTTATTAATTTAGGGTGTCCCGTGTCAAGTGGGATCCCTTCGGTGTTCTAACCGATGTTCATTCCAATTTGGTTTCTTATCACGACGCTTCGTTCACTGTGTTGACTTGATACCCTTTTATGGATTGCTCCTTCCTGGGTATTACTGATTATATGGTAGTATCTGTTTGACATTTATGAGTATGTCCAGTTTGTTATCTTACCTTGCGGTTCCGGATCTGAGTTATCCCGCTGAGGGTTATAAGGCCTCCCGTTCTTAAGGTGGACCATTGGCGTTTTCCCTTATGCTTTTACCGGTTTGGTATTTCCTTTCGTGGTGAATGCTATCCTTCGGTACCTTATATGATCACCCTGTGTGTTTGTGGTAGTTGTCTTGGGAATTCCATCCTGTTCATTGCACACTGATGTGTCAATGTTAGGCATTTGCCTTACAGTGTTTAGACTGGGTATTCCTTCCAGTTATCATACTTTACTTCAATATCTTCAGGACATGTGCAATGTCTTTATTCAGTTGTTGTGCTTCTTGCACTTTTAACTCTTAATTATCCACCTAGAGTGAGCTCTTGACTCCTTTAGCTTGTAAGCTTACCTGAGTTTCCTTTGCTCGTTTGAGGTAACCAGTTGTTCTGTTTTTAAATTTACTTATGGTCCGTAGAACAGAGTTGACTACTTCCGTGTTTTCGTACACTACATGTATACATACGTGGGGTACCGTCTGGCACGTTACCACTTACTAACTTCTGTCAGGCCCGCCAGCTCTTCGTAGTGCGGTCGTCCCACATCCCGTATTGGGTACACTAGTAGTGTTCGTCACACGCCTAGGTGAAGTATTCTATTGTCAATCCTCTTGTATCATTCTCATGATACTCACCGTAATTCGTCTGTTTGGTTTTAAAATCCTGGTTTAAAAGAAAAGTTGTGATTTGAAGAACAATTGGGTTTGAAATAATAGTTCGGTGGAAAAGAAGTTCTTCATGGCGTTTGCCAAGTCTGAGGTTCTTGACCAAGTCCAGCTTCTCGCTGACTGGTATGTTCTTATACAATGGTCGGGCCGTCAGGCCTTTCCAAGGCTTCATGTTTCAATCTCTTAGGATCGGTGATCCTATGTTTGCTTCATTCGTCATAGTGGTTACTTTAGCAAGTATTTGCGGGTTTTAAAGTCTTCCAACCGTCTTGAAGTTGCTGCACTGCCATGGGCAAGTGCGCGGGTAGGTTGTTTTCGTTCGTTATAGACCGGTTACGGTCTCGTTTCCATCCATATTTGGTGGTTTATTAGACCTTCCTTTGGTCTTTGATCTTGGTGATCAATCTCCGGAGTCGTTTCTCAGTGTTCTCGCATGGTTGTTGTCAATCCTGTTGTCTCACACACTTCACTGTGGTTAACGAGACTCGACTTATCCTTAGGAACTACGTCGTAGTCCTATAGGTATATGCTTTATGAATACTCCCATTGTCACCTGAACTATTTGGTTCGGTTATTACCGCCTCTTGGCGTGTAGGTTTGGTTTTCATCCAACCTCGACTAATTCCTTAGTCGGTTTGTATACCGTTGTTGGTATCATCAAAGATTACAGTCCGTAGACTCTCTTGTCTCGGCTTGTTACTCCATCTTCCTTGCTTCATTGCACGACTGTGCTTCTCTTCTTGCTGGCTACCCATGGTTCTCGCGACTGCGAAGCATGTCTCCCCATGGTGCCATAAATTTCCTTATCCTTGTGTCAAGGATCTTTACTTCTCCGCCATTAAGTGCGGTCTTCGTCATCCAAAGGGAACCGTCTTCGGGACTTCCAGTTCTTGGACTCTACCGTATGACAGGTTCTTCTTCTATAGTGTTTACTTGTGACTGCCAGATCGGGTGTTACCTGAGTGTGAGAGGTCTTTCCATCTCTCTGGCGTTCTTGTCCCAACTTATAATGGGGGACGCGGAGGGCGGGTATGGTTACTATAGGTATCCAGATCACACTGGAAAATTTTATCTAGCGTCCTCACACACTAGCACTCAACCCTTAGCCCTAAGTCTCTACTTCCTAACTCGGTATTTACCTAAACTCGGTATTTCATCCATCAGAGTGATACTTCGCTCTGATACCACTTTTTTTAACACCCCTACCGCTAATACCGTCATTACTGTACAAATACTTACCTTCGCAGCGGATAATTCATACACAACGGCGGGTGTACAATGCGGCTAGTCACCCACGTGACTAACAAGGCGAGTTACAATTCTACATACTATCGGTCTGATGAATATGAATATACCGAGTACTCTACACAATACAATACTTCCCCTTGCATATACAATGCTACCGAGTATACTACAATCCTTAATTTACCGATACAATTTGGACTTCCAATTTCATAATACATTACAAGTACAATCCCTTTATACGACTACCCATGCTTACATAGCAGTCCCCGTCCTACTCTCTCGAACGGTGGTCAGCTTCGAGTACCTGCACACTAAAAACGGTCCCCCGAGGGGGTCAGCTTACGCTGCGCATGAAATTCGCATATACCGCGTGCTAACCGCGGTACGCCGACTACTTTGGGTCAGATATACATGGAGTTCATTTTACATGCATACATACATACAATTATACACTATACATTCAACAATACTTACATACACATACAAGGTTCAATATCTACTAAGGAAGACAATTCGATAGTCGACCGTTCGTATTAGTTACTTGCTCATTACTACGTCGTGGCTTATTCGATATTGTTACTCTACTCATACCTACTCCTTACTTGTTACTCGTTACTTTACTCTACATGTTCATCACTCCATTCTCATACCCTACTCGTACACACTCCTTACCCACACTCGTTACTAACTTGTACATACTCACTGCTCATACTCTATACGCACTCATACGTACTCTATACTCAATACTCAGTGCTTACTCATACATACTCAATACTCGGTACTCATTTCATACTCATACTTACGCAATACTCAATACTCATTACTTGGTCTCTGGGCGGAGTCATACACAAGACTCGCCACCGGGCCTACAATTCGAAGGCTATACACTTAGCTCCTCAGATATACAATTGTTCATTTCTACCGGACTACTCAAATTCCCAACACTCCTCTCATGGAGTATCTTACAATCTCATGGATTAGCCTAGAAGTATCTCTCTTGATAACCTCCACTAGCTTAGGGAATTACTACCGTCTAGTATTCTCAAGTTTAAGGGTTTCCCCAACGTATCGAATACTCATGTTCGGGACATTACTTACATCAGTCGGGTCCTCTCATAGTGGGTCGACTAATTTGCTAAGGGGTTTAGAGATCCCTCATCATTCTTTACTACTCTCATGGTTCATGACTTGCACCAACATTAATTCCTCTAGTAGAGTTTGTTTATATACTTCCACTACTGATTGTTTGTGGATCATTCATTTTGGTTCTCCTTCCGTTATCGAGAGGTTACTACTCCCGTACACTCTTTCACATTCGAGTGAGTTCATTGGTTTTCGTTAACATTATTGGTTTATAAGTTTAGTGTGTTATTACGGTTCCATTAGTTCACAACATGACTCTTGCTACGAGTCACTACACAAGGAGACTCATCTATGAGTCGGTCTACGCACTAAGTGAGGCCACACAATCAATCAAGAGAGGTTAGCTCATACAACATACAACAAGACATACAACGAAAGGCAATAAACCGTTTTCATGCTTTAGTCTTGATTAGCCGGCATACAGCACACAAATCAACGTAACTCGGTTAGCATACGGGGCATGAGAAAATCATACCTTTCACCTGGGTTAGCTTTACCATGTGTTCCCTTATTCCTTGGTTCACACTTGTTCCACTGATAACGTTTCAAACATTGTTATTAATGCTATACTCTTACGGTACATCAATAACTACTACTCCCGTACTTACCCCGTTGTCCCGTTGTTTCGGTTTAACTTAATGTTCTTAAACCTACAACTTTCCTAATGACTTCTCAAACTTGTTTACACTTCTTAGGGCCTTTAAATATCACCAAACAAGGCCTTAACAACTTCTAAAACCAATACCATTCACTTCCCCATCATTCAGAGACTTAAAAACCACTTTTGTTGCAATTTAGTCTGGTCCGGGTTTGTGTCCGGGTTTACAACCCGGACCAAGTCCGGAAATAGTTTCTGCCTACTTTTATGTGTGGTCCAGGTTTGTGTCCGGGTTTACAAACCCGGACCACCCCCTAGGATGGCCTTCTGCCTAGTTTTTGCTATCGTCCGGGTTTGCGTTCCGATTTGCAAACCCGGACCACCCCTGGAACTGTCAAAAATTACAGTTTCCATCAGTTTTCAACCCCTAATTCACTCTAATCATTTCCTAATCTTTCCACATGTTTTCTACATGTTTAAGCATCCTAAAACATGCCTTAATCCAGTCCCAAACCTCCTCAACACATTAGTCAAATCCATACTCAATACTTACTCCATTTCCACAGATTTTTCCTCCTCTCTGTTACAGTTAGCACACTTGTGCATTTCCTTTACGCCTCTTGCATTTGCATCTTGTCCTAACTTCATCTTACCATTCCAATTCCTTTCCAAACAACTACACTACCTACACCAAAGTCCAATTCCCTTTTTACCAAATCTTGTACACTAGTTTTTCCCTAGTTTCTACAATTGTTTTTGATACTCTTTGCTGCAGATTTTCATCTTCTTATTTCTCATACTACCATTACCATTCCATAGCTACTAAACATCTCTACTAACTCCAATACACACCTTGGTTCTCTCATTCACCAAGTCATCCTTAATGCACCATTCCCACTAAAATTTCGCCATAGTTCACCTACTTTCCTTACTTATCCACACATACCCTTTTTATCCAAATCATTCCTATTCTATCCACACCCATACAAGGGTCCTACCAGCAATAACAACAATCCTTAATACATCAATGCACTATCAAACATCAATACCAATCCTCATACACAATATACTTGGCTCCAATGCCTATAATTCACTTACTAATTCACAAATACTCAAAACTTCATAAACTTCAATATTAATACAATAGTTTAGGTTCTTTTATTTGTTTACCCATTCCCAAATCCTAAAGCATTCAAAATAGCATTAGGGTAACTTAATTACCTTATTTCTCCATTCTTTGTTTCCAAGCTTCTCATCTCCTCTTCTTGGTCACAATCGGTCAAATGGGAATGGAGTTGTCAAACTCCATCCCAACACCCAAGAAGCACAAAATTGAACTTAATTAATAATCCTAACCCTTGGAAATATACTAATCCACTTAAGGGCTTGAAACACCATAGTTAGGGTTTACCTTTTGGAGCTTTTTAAGAGGTGCTTTCACCCTTGAATCAAGAAAGAAATTACTCCACCATTGGAGGGTTGAAACAAGGCTCCAAAACAAGAGGAAACAAGGCGTGAGAATGGCAAGAATCGGCCAACAATACAAGGTGGGAAAAATATGAGTTTTCTTAGAAACTTTTTACCTCAATGGAATGAGAGGACTCCAAGCTACAAGGTGGTGCCATTTTCTCTTCAAATGAGTAAAACCCATGGAGATGAAGTTGCTCATTTTCGGATTTTGAAAAGATAGAAATGTAGAGCTTGAAGAGGGGAGTTCGAATATGTAATTATTTTTGGATTTGGAGCTTGGATGTAGCTTGTGTGAGCAAGAGAAGGTGAGGAAGCCATAGAAGAGAGCTTCATTTTCGTAACAGAGAAAGGAGGAAGAAGAGAATCGGCAGAGAGAGGAGGGAGCAGTACGTGGGGAAAAGAAATGAGGAAAGAGAGAGAGGTAAGGTGCTTTTTACTTTACTTTTGCTTTTACCCTTTTTTTTGGTTTTGCTTTATTTCTTTCTCTCTTTATTTCTAGCTAGTTACTACTTGTGAGTGAGCTGATTTATTAAATAAAACCGGTCCCACCTATACATATGATCTGGAGCGTTTTTCTTCTTTTACAGAAAACGCTCGTTAATTTACCCGGTTTAGCACTATTCACTAACCGGGCCCGTTTTCCGGAATTTTCTTGTTTCTTTAATTTTATTGGTTATTAAGCTTCCATTAATGTTTAATTATAGTTATTTAATGAACTATAATTTTTACGGGTTCGTTTGACCACTTAAAATCACGTTATCGGGTTTTCTCGAAAAACGTGTGCTAAAGCTCTATTAGCGTTTTAATATATTATTTGATTCCGTTTTCTTCGGGAATCATTCCCGTATACTATTTAGGCATGAATAAGCATTAGGAATCCTTACGATACTATAACCGAGGTCTCGTACCTCCTATGGTTATTTAACGCTTATTTTAGCGTTTTCCGCTTTCTAAGCGTTTTTCTCATTTCTTTTGGATTTATTTTCCTTACCAAAATTACTTAGGCACTATTAGGCCCTTAAATACCATATTAAAATATTCTAATCACCATATTTAAGTTCGGGTATTTCAATTGACTTAAGTAATCGTCAAACCGAGGAAGCAACCTCATGTGGGGCAACCCCTGGGTCGTCCAGGGGTCACCAGGAGTGATGAATATATGGTGGACCGCCTGTAGGTGGGTGTGGGCACATCTGATAGCCATGCTATGGTCCTTTGCCTTTGACTCGTATGTCTCACTTAATTTATGTCTTGTATTTGGTTTGCTTAGTTTGGTTGTTCTTTCTTGTTTATGGTTTAGCTTACTTATGGTGATCTTAATGTTCTGCAATCATATTAGTTATCCTTCACTCCCTATATAATAAGGGTCGGATTGAGAGATTTGGGAGCTTGCGTGGATTTTTTTTTTGATAACATTGAAATTTCATATATTCATAATAGGAGGAAACATTTACATCAAAAGGAGATATGAACCAGATCCTAATCAGGAGGATCCCAGTCCATATCACATGCCACTTTGATATTTAAGGGAACATTCACCCCTGTCCATACCAAAGTGGTGTTTTTGAAACTGATTTTCAACCTCACGAGCTAGCTTACATGGAAAGTTGTCATAATTGCTAAAATTACATAATACTAAAGTTTGAAACCTAGATAACATAGCCTTGATTCTATTACAATCATCCATAATAAACTGATTATCACATACTGTTCCATTTAACAAAAGTTCCCTGGTCTGTTCATGGGCAATGTCTATACAGATGCCATAGATACCCACTGAAGTAGCAAGTTCTATGGCAATTTTTACTGTTAAGATATTAGCCTGAAGCACCTTGATGGTGTTACTGATCTTTCTGTTGAAAATCATAACCGGCCTACCCTAATAGTTTCTAAGGATTCCAGCTATCATATTTTCCCATTGCTTTCTCTTGACACAAATGGTATTGATACTGAAGTGATTTGGAGGGGGCGGGGACCAAAAACAGTATTTATGTTGAATACTCTGCTTGTTATCCATGTTCTCTGGTAAGCTTCTACAAAAGATTTGTTTTCATCAATGAGACTCCACCAGGCTAGATCTCCATTATGTTTAGCTTTGTTCCTAGCATCGTAAATAATCCAAAGCAGTTTAGCAATCTTTGACAGCTTATAGGTACTGATACCCAAAGCTAATTTCTGAAACCAATCAAAGAGAGTTGTACTTGTCGATGAAGGAATATTACTAATATCACGAACCCGATTCCAAATACTAGAAACAACACAACACAGGAGAAAACAATGAGCTAAGGTATCTTGATCCCCACAAAAGAAGAACTCCGCACTTCCCCCTAATCTTCTTGCTAGGTTATCCTGACAAGGGATGATTCCCCATAAGAATTTCCACAAGTTAAGCTTAACTATAGGGCTACAGATCCTACTATCAATTTTCTTACAAATCTGGTAAATAAGACTAGAGGAGGAAGAGCTGCTTCCGGAATCAGAATTCTGCAAATAACTATACGCAGATTTGACTGAATGCATATGATCTCTGGAAATTGCCCACATCCTTCTATCTTTCTCTAGAGGATTAATTTTAATCGTGGAAATCAGATTGGCTTCCACAGTGGATAAGGCAGAAAAAAGTTTTTCAGACTTCCAGCTTTGAGAACTTTGATCAATAAAATCTGCCACTTTCAAATCTGTAAACATATCAGCAGGGTTGTGGGAGAAGATCTTATGGCCTGGAACCTTAGGAATCCAGGGATGATTCCAGAAAGGAGTATTCTTTCCATCTCCTACTTTGGTGAAAGTGCTACTCTTCAGAAGGTCCATAGCAGAGATCAAAGACTTTCAGATTGTACTGCCTCTCTTATTTTAAACAACATATTTCAGGTCACGATTAGGATAGTAAATCTGTTTGAGAATGGTAGCCACAAGAGAATTGGGATTGTCTATCAGTCTCCACAGTTGCTTAGACAGCATAGCCTTGTTAAAGTTTTCCACTTGTCTGAAACCCATCCCTCCTTTGTCTACATTCTTACACACTTTTGACCACTTAATCCAATGCATAGAATTACCATCACTTTTACCACTCCACCAGAAAGAGGCAAATAACGAATTGAGGTTTGCTAAGATACCTTTTGGAAGCTGAACAAGGGATATAGTAAAGATTGGGATGGCTTGGAGAACACTTTGGATCAAAACTGACCTAGTAGCTTGGGCCATGGGCTTTGACCAGGAAGAGATTCTTTTGTGGACTGAGTTTACTAGATAGGAAAAGATGTCAGCCTTGTTTTTACCCACCTTTAATGGAAGCCCCAGATATTTCGAAAAGGCAAAACTTTCCATCACTCCTAATAGGTCAGAGATATTATTTTTGGTGTTAATGTTAAGCTTCTTGCTAAATATCAGCTCACTTTTGTCTAAATTGATCAGATGACCCGAGGAGGAGAAGAAAGTATGGATAGTATTTTTGAGGAATTGGAAATTTTTGGGGGTAGCAGCACCAAAGAAAATCATGTCATCAGCAAATGCCAAGTGTGTAATAGAGTGGCTGAGAGGGGTGAGTTTGATGCCTTTGTAATCTTCTCTAACATCCGCCTTATTAAGAGCTGAAGAGAGGGCTTCCTGGGCTAAAATAAACAACAAAAGGAGATAAGGGATCTCCTTGTCTTATCCCTCTTTCTTGTTCAAAGAAGGGGTCAGGAGTACCATTGATAAGTACTGCACAACTCACAGATCTAACACAGTTCATCGTTGGGAAAAGCCAGTTCTGAGGGAATCCCATAGCACGCAAAACATCTTCCAAAAAACACCATTCAAGTCTGTCATAAGCCTTGATAAGGTCTACTTTGAGGGCAAAAAAACCTTTTTTTGTAGCTTGATTTTTATCCAAAAAGTGTTGGATTTCACCAGCTAGAATAACATTATCAGTCAATAGCCTTCCTTTCACAAAACCTGACTGATTTGTAGCAATAATATCAGGGAGAATATTCTGTATCCTATTAGCAAGAACTTCAGACACTATTTTGTAAACAAAGTTACAAAGAGCTATAGGTCTAAACTTATCAATATTAATATATCCACTAATCTTTGGGATTAGGGGAATATCCTCACCCCTCAAGATACTCAGGACTAAATTGGTGTTTGAAAACCCACATAATGCCAATAAGTTTTGTAAAACTTACCATTATAATCGTCTGGACCTGGAGCTTTCTCTGAACCCAACTGTTTAACTGCCTCAAAGACCTCCAAACTAATGTAAGGGCTGGACAAATCTGTAACATGATTCAAAGACAATTTACCTTCCACCGCAGAGATCAAATGACTATCAATTATAGGCAAGGTGGAAGAAAAACGTTCTTGAAAGTGATCAGTAGCAATAGATTCAATCTTATTCCAAGAATATTGCATCACCTGATCTTTGTCCAGTAAACCAAAAATCTCTTTTGACCTTTTATTTGAAGAAGCATTTGCATGAAAATACCCTAAATTCTTGTCTCCCTCGGCAATCCACCAATCTCTAGACCTTTGCCTCCACCACGTTCCTTCTCTAAACGTCAGCATCTCAATATCCAAAAGAAGCTTTTGCATGAAAATACCCTGATCAGAATCCTCCTTTGCCAGATGCTCCACTGAGATAGAGGGGAAAAGAGATAGACCTTGAGATGAGCAAAACACTCAATCTAGTATACTCTGAGAATTCTCTGCTCCTACCTGACATTTAGTATAAGTAGTTCTCTCTCCAAAATAACCTATATCATTAAGATCACAATCCCTTATTGCATCTCTGAACGGTTGCATAAGGGACTCCTGTCTGATTCTTCCCCCCTCTTTTTTCGAGGCAAAAAGAATTTGATTGAAGTCACCTAAGATAATCCAAGGAATCTTAACCTGTTTTCTGATCACACGAAGAAGCCTCCAAGATAAGAACTTAAGTTTCCTATTAACCCAGCCATAAAAACCTGTATACATAAACTTCAGATTCCCTGGGAATTTGATCTCTGCAGACATATGATGTTGAGATTGAGAAACAAGATTACAATCAATGATACTCTTCCACAAAAGGGCGAAACCTCTACTTCTACCCCTACTGCCAACAGCCTGACCATTATAGAGCAGAAATAAACAAAAATACAGATCCATACTCTCTTTAGATTTGTGGGTCTCGATGAGAAAAAACATATCAGGTTTAAGCTTAAAGATCAAGCTTTTAACCCAATATACTGCATTGGACCTAGGCCCCTACAGTTTAAGGTAAGACAACTCATTGTGAAAGGCAGCCTTGCTAAGAAGCAAGGTTTGCCTGAACTTGATCACCCTTTTCTCCTGAAGAGTCATGAATAATTTTCTCTGTTTGAGACATAATCACCCGAGACTTCGGTTTTGAGGGCTTTCTTTTCTTTGAAGCGGGAGCATCTTTTTTGGGGCTAGAACTACCCATATCAAATTTGCTTTTCCTGGCCTTTGCACATGCTTTTGATTCTGTAACTTTTGGGAGATAAAACCAGCTGGAGGAGGGACCAGTCTGCCAGCTTCATTCATAATCTGAGTAATAGACTGATATATATCACTATCTTCATCCACCTTAGATTTAGCTTTTTTTTGCTACTGAATCATTGAAATTATTAAGCGCAGATACCCAGTCTCCCATTTGATAGAAGTTTCTTTTTGAAGAGGATTCAGTTGGCATAGGAAATATATGCTCAAAACCTGGAGGAGCTTTGTTGCAGTCATCTTTCTTATGTTTACTGATATTTCTTTTAATCTTTATCTGGAGTTTCAGCTTCTTCTTCTCCATGACAACGCTATGATCACTGCAAACCTACATCCTTGGCTAGGATTATCCAGAGGAGAGATAGGATTTCCTGCAACTCCCATCTTGACTAGCCTGTTATCGGAGTTGTTAATCTTTTCAACTACTCCCTGCTCCTCATCCAGAAGATCTTTACCCAGTCTTCTAGTATTCCCTACGGATCCAGGGGCCATATCTCTCTAGAGCTTCATCTGAATCTTTTTTTGCTAAACACTTAGATATAATGTGATCTAATCTGCCACACCTGTAGCAGATAGTTGGCAGATTATCATAAGAAATGCGACAACATCTGTCAACTCCCCCGTTGGATACTATGATCAAATGACATAAAGGATCAGAGACCAGAACTTCCACATTTACTTTCAAAACTTTGGAGGCAAGAGGATTTATCCTATCAGGGCATCCCACAAAGACTCCTATCTTGTTACCTATTCTTATGGTTAAAGCTTTATTGTAGAAGGAAATAGGGAGGTTATGGATAGCTACCCACACTCGGATCTTTGTAGGATTATGCTCCTTTATATTCATGTCAGGATCAATTGGCATAACTACCAGCAATATGTTTTGGAAATGCCAAGGGCCGTTGGAAGAAATGTACTTCATGTCTGCTTCATTAGAGAATAAAAAAGTGTATCTGTTATGCCCAACTTCATTGACTATCAGATAAGACTTCGGTTTCCACACATGGATCAAAAAATTCTGGAGAGCTTTTCCAGAGATCTTGTTTGGATGCCAAAGCCTCCCATACAAGGCTTTCTTAAGATCAGGGGAAACAACTCCCACTAGTAAGGAATCGCCATCCAGAACCTCCTTCTCAGCTGGGTGAATCTGCATCCTAGCACAACCAGTAGTCACTTGTTCCATCTTTTCCTTTTGTTTTACTAGGATTTTCCAATTCCCCACTCTCTTATCAGAGAAGTTCAACGTAAAGTTTGATCCTTGACCACCACTGTGTAAGTAATTGTAACTGGTATCAGATTTTATGCTCCACCAGGACTGAAGCAAGCAAAGAGCGGAAGGATACAACACAAACCACCAGTCATCCACGACACCTGATTCTTTAGCAACCTTCAGCCCAGAAAAAGCTTGAACAACAAGGGAAACTACTAGCCCGCCACTTCCCTTAGACATGCTCGAACAAGGGGTAACTAGGGAATATAAATTACCCACCCACCAGGGAAAAGAATAACTATGATTATACGTGAATTTTATAACGTTAGCTTTGCCATAACTAGAGCAGTTGGTTGAGACAAAGAGAATAGAAGAGACTTTGATGTAGCTGTGATGGGAAGGAATATTTGTCCTATCGGTTAAGTACTCATGGGTAAAGACCTCCATACCCTTGGTAAAATATCAGAAACCAAATCACTCTAAAAGTAGACGTGAACAGTGGAGCAATCGCCTCGAACTCACCTGATGATAGCGCGATACCAAAGGGTGGACCCTCCATACCCTTCTTAGGTGTTTTAGCTTGCGTTTGGTCAGTCTTTAGTGTATCCTCTGGTGCACTATTCATCTAAGTATTTGACACTTGTTCATATTATCCCTTCGAACTGTCCATTTTTACTAATCACCCCCTATAATATATGGTTCTACTTTTACGGGAAAAAACTTCTACTCCCTCCTTCCTGAATTGACCATCTTGTTTACTATTTGGACATGTCGTTTGACTTCAATTTTTAACATATAAGATAAATTAATTTTTAAAATTTAAGTTTTGCATATGATTCCTTACATGTTAAATTATATATTACAAAATTTAGTTTTATAAAATTATTTTATCTTATATGCTCAATATTGAAGTGGAAAAACGTGCCATAAAGAAAACAGAATGGTCAATTCAGGACGGAGGGAGTATAAAACTCTCAGGTTATGTTCACCTCCAAACAAAACCAGCATAAATGCAGCATAAATGACAGCATATATGTGTGGCATATGCTAGTTTAGCCTCATTTATTTATTTTTGTTGTTCGGCTAAAAGAGCATAAATGTCATAATAAATGGCCGCAACATATTCGTAGGCCCGAGCGCAACCCATCCATAATTTCTATTTTAATAATATGGATATATGCCCAAATTATCAAAAAAAATATATATTACTTTTTCGTTTGCGCACTTTCACTTTCGTTTCTTTTCTCCCTTAGCAATGCAATTATTGTAACTATTGATTAAAAAAGCTACTTATTTTTATGACATTTTTTGCAAGTTACTTTATTTGTTACAGCTTACACAATGTGTCAAATAATTTATAAAAAAATAGTACTAGCCGAATTTTAAAAAAACCACATTAATAATACTAATTTACAATATAATATTTATAATACCACATAAATTAATATAAAAAAAACCAATACATAACATATTTGTTGATATATGAATTAAAATATAAAAAATAAGAATGTATATAAATTTATTAGCATACAAAAGTTACAAAAATATTATATATTATTAAAAGTTACAATTTCACTAAATAAATTCACACAACATTATCAGAAAATTTGAAACTCTTGTTCTCTTTTCATTACGCTTTTATATTTGTACGAATTATAAATCTATAGAAATAAAAATATATTGTTTAGAAGTTGCAATTTGTACTTAAATAATAAAAATTAAATTTATTAGTTATATAAATATTTTTATTTTCTTTGTTTTCTCATATAGGTTTTTTACTCTAAATTAACTACTTATATTAATATATTGTTTGTGAATTTTTTCATTTATTTTTACTAACAATATAAATTTACGTAGTGTAATATAATAAATTGTAATTGTAATACGTAAACGCACCACATATAACTAAATTAACCAAATATACTGCATATATACCGCACTGCCAAACAACAGTTTTCAAAATATCTGCATTTATACCAGCGCAAACTTGCCGACAGAGCCTCAATTCCAATAACAATAACTAACTACTGCCCCAGCAGCTACCCCAATGCTTGCTGGCTGGCTTTTCCTGTGGTGTCTCTTTCGCGTGAATATTGGGTCATAATCACCACCTTCAGCTTCGTTGACAAAATTTCAAATGTATTTTAAATTTTCATTCTAGGAAACGGACCCATTCGTCTTTCGTGTTTGGTTCTGGTTCGCCCAAATGAAAATGTTTCCTTTTCCACACGGAAGAACTGGTCAAAGAAAGCTCAAAAGTTTTTTTTATCATTCAACTCCATCAATTTCAGTCTCCTCCAGTCAAGAAGGAAAATTCTACATAGAGACGAAGTATATCACTAACAGCGATTCAGCGTGGAAAAACTTCTGCTCCTTATTTCGCACTTCTCCCCTTCCCGGTCCCCTGTCATCTGCGCTGGAGTAAGGTAAGGTAACCTAACATGGCTGCAATCCTCTCCTCCTTACCTCTTTGGTTTGCTTTACCTCTGCTTCTCATAACCATCCTTACATCCACCGTACCACAACCCACCTCATCAGCCCCAACCTATCTTTACACTCACTGCCCGAACAATACCCTGTCCTCGTCGTCCACTTACCAAGCGAACCGCAACTCCCTCCTCACCACCCTCGCCGAATCAAACAACAAAACAGTGTTGGGTTTTCGCAACGCCACTGTAGGAAACACCCAGCCCGTTCATGGAATCTACATGTGCCGCGGGGACGACTCTGACTCCACTTGCTCCACTTGCGTCTCCACCGCGGCGTCCACCTTCCCCAAGAACTGCCCACGTGGGGCACAGGCGGTTATCTGGTACGATGAGTGCTTGATTAGGTACTCAAATACATCATTCCTCGGGGATGTGGACGATGGCTTTTCACTTTATCTGAGGAATACCCAGAATATTACTGGAAATTTGACCCAATTTGACGAGATTCTCGCATCCACGTCGAATGATGTGGCTGTTGAGGCTGCCAAGGGTGGGGAATTGTTGAAATTCGCGACCAAGGAGGCGAGTTATAACAATTTTCAGTCGCTTTACGTTCTGGGTCAGTGCACGCCGGATTTGTCGCGAACGGAATGTGAGAACTGCTTGAGAAAGTGTGTTGGGCAGTTGCCGAATTGTTGTGCGGGGAAGATGGGTGGGAGGGTGATTAATCCGAGCTGTAACCTGAGGTATGAAACTTATCTGTTTTATAATCAGTCGTGGGCGGGTGCACCAGCGCCAGCACCGGCTGGGCTTGGGAACAGGACAACAAATGCGGAAAATAGTGGAGGTACTTAAAAACTTTCTTGGGCTAGTTAATTGAATTATCTGTTTGGTACCACTGGATGCTAGCACATTCTTTGTGTTCTTCATATTTAGATGGATTTTAAGAGTTGCGCTTTGCTTATTACTAGTTAACTCGCTGCTGCTAGGTAATGGCTCACAAATTTATGTACGAACTTCCCTGTTTTGGAAATGAATATCGCGTCTATTTATGCTTAAGAAAGTAGGGGGCATAATGGAAGTGAATTTGATTTAAATGGAATAAATCTGAGACGAATCAAAAATCACTTCTCTGGGTTTCGCTTGAGCTGGTATACTTGAGAGACTTAAGATACATGAAGTTTTACTTCCTGAAAAATTCTCTTTTCCATTCTTTTGTTGGTTGCGTGTCTGCACGGGTCAAATCTTTTGGTGACACTCGCTGCCAAGTGCGTCAAAATACTTTGCTAACATTGGCGACTTTCTCTTCTCCCATGAATGAAGCAGACAAAAAGTCATCACCAAAGGCCGTTGTTGTGATCATTCCTGTAGTTGTGGGAGCAGCAGCCTTAACTGTGCTGATGGGTATCGTTGTGTGTCTTGTAAGGAGGAATAGAAAAAGGACAAAACGGAGCTCAGAGGCTGTATATGCGAGTGGTAACGAAATGTTCTCTACATTCATTTAGTCTCAATATTCTCTTCTGCATAGCTTAAAATTTGAAAGCTGAGTTCTCCTCAACAACTAAATCCTTTTTTCCCTCCTGGCGCCTTTCCCTTCTTTTTATGTGATAGTGAGTAACAATTTCACAAGTGAGGAGTCCTTGCAATATAGTTTGGCTACTCTTCAAGCTGCAACCGACAATTTCTCTGATGATAATTTATTAGGAGAAGGTGGATTTGGTGGTGTTTATAAGGTAAAACTGTCTTGGCGAGCTCACGATTAGCAACTGTGTGATTGAAATGTATGCGTATGACTAATTGCCGTAAGTGCTGCACTGCCTGCCTTCATGTACTCAGGGAACTTTACCAGATGGACTGGAAATAGCAGTGAAGAGACTCTCAAGGACCTCGATGCAGGGGGTTCAAGAGTTTAAGAACGAGATGGTCCTGGTAGCCAAGCTGCAGCACAGAAATCTAGTGAGGATGCTCGGATTTTGTGTAGAAGGGGAAGAGAAGCTGCTTGTATATGAGTTTTTGCTGAACAAGAGCCTGGACTACTTTCTATTCGGTATCCTCCCTCTCTTGATCAGATAACATTTGTCGTATGAAAAATTTCATACTTTCTCTTTTTACTACGCATCTGAATATCAAATTGGAGCCATCATTCTGCAGATCCTGAGAGACAAAGGGAATTGGATTGGATTCAGCGTTACAAGATCATACTAGGAATTGCAAGGGGAATGCTCTACCTTCATGAAGAATCCAGGCTAACGATCATTCATCGTGATCTCAAAGCAAGCAACATTTTGCTAGATCTGGATATGGTTCCAAAAATTTCAGATTTTGGTATGGCAAGGATTTTTGGTGATGAGGAAACCCACGAACTGACAAGCAGAATAGTTGGCACATAGTAAGTCCCATAAAGCATTTTGCCCTACTGATTGAAACTTGTAGACTTCGAATTATTTAATCATATTCATTACAATGTTGTTCTCAGCGGCTATATGTCTCCTGAGTATGCAATGCGCGGACAGTTCTCTGTGAAGTCAGATGTGTACAGCTTCGGAGTTCTTGTTTTGGAGATTATAAGTGGGAAGAGGAATGCTAATTTTGGTTCATCTGATAATGTTGAGGACCTTGTGAGCTATGTAAGTTTTTTTTTTTTTTTTTTTTAAACATTTTCCAGCTCCATATTTCCATCTTGACCTGGTTTCATTCAATTTTTAGATATGAAAGGGAAGGTAGAAAGCTATTTCCTTTAGAAAGCTATTTCCTTATGTCTGTTAATGTTTCTGTCTTAATTGAATGTAGGCCTGGAAGCTATGGCAGGAAGGAACACCCTTGGAACTGATGGACCCGACGTTGAGAACCTCATTTGCAACCAACGAAGTTGTGAGATGCATCCACCTTGCATTGCTATGTGTTCAAACTGTGCCAGAGGAGAGGCCTACAATGGAAAGAATAGTCCTTATTCTGAATAGCCACTCCATCTCGCTGCCATTACCTCGAGATCCTGCATTTTTCTGCCATATGAAGATGGGTCCATGGAGCTCTTCTGCAGCTGAACAATCTTCAAACCAGTCGACCCCATTTACTGCCAACGATGTCACAGTTTCTGAGCTCGAACCCAGATAAAGGCGGCACTCACTAAGGCTATAGCCTATAAGAAAGGAATCAAATGATGAGCTGATGGAAGTAAGAAGTTAACCAGTTCTCACGATGGGTTAAGAAAGCAATCAGTTTGCTCTGCACACAGTGGTGGAGCCATGCTTTGGCTGCAGACAGTGGAGCGTGCAGGCTGCCCACACTAACCACGGTGTGGTTTGTACATAGTGGCAGTTCAATCCAGTGAGCATGACATAGACCGTTTATGTTGCAAATGAGAAGACTAAAATATATACAAACTTTAAATGCTTGTAACTTTTGAAATTATAAAAATATTTACAGTGTTTATCTAAATTCAAATTATTAAAAATAAGATTAATCATGAATATATTTTGACAAATTTAAAAATGTACATTAGTTATATGTATTTATGATTCACCATATAAGGTTTAAAATACATTATATAACAATAATAATACTAATGATTTTAAACTTATTAGTTAATGAATCATAATATGAATTTTAATGAATCATATCATCATTTTAGTGTATCATCGTAAATATATAAAAAATTAAACAATAATACAATACAAAACAATATTTGGTATGTATTAAAATACATGATTCACCATATAAGGTTTGAAATATACCATATAATAATACACTACAAATTATAATAATCTTTTATCAGTTCTGAAGTTTGTAATCTAAGTCACCACTTATTAGTTAATGAATAATAATATCAATTTTAACAAATCATAATATCAAAATTACTAAATCATATTATCATTTTGATATAACATCATAGACATGTAAAAATAAGTTTTTTTTCAAAGTTGTCAAAATATATCCATGAATGATTTGTTTTTGAAGAACTTGAATTTAGGTGAACAGTGATATAATTTTTTTTCGTTTTGGACTTATATATTAAAAATTAAAACCATTTAAAATTAATATAATTTTTTTTTAACTTCATATGCCACATAAGCATACTGACTAGACTGCCACATAAGTCGTGAAAACCATTGTGCAGGTCGCTAGTGGCAGTGGCGATAGTTCCACCTTTGGCTGGGGGGTCTAGACTTCTAACTTCTAAGTGCTAATGATATCACTTTTTTTTACTAATGTTCTATATAATATAGTCTATTTGGTTAAATTTAGTTTGATTTATTAAACTTATTAAAGATATTACTATTATGCTTATTCTTTTTAATTACAATTAGTTCATTTTAATTTGTCCGGTGTTATGTGTAAATAACAAAATAGATTGAAAACATTAAGTGATGTATTAAGTGTCTTATATGTATATTTTTATTTTTATAACTATAATTTGTACTCAAGTTTGTTTCTGAAATATAAAGTGAGTAATCTTATTTTAAAATTAAAGTCAAGCTAACGAATTCTAGTAAATGTAGTACATTATATATAAATTACTACTATGTTTTAGGTTTTAAATTATTTATAAAAATATAACCTTTAAAATCATACTTTAAATAATTAATATATATTATCTTTTAAATATTTAACAATGACATTAAATACTCAAACTCGAGCTTATCTACTCCAATATTTAACATTTGACCCCCTAGATGTTAAATTATGGCGTCCATTCCGCATATGAGAATATCTTGAGGGTGAGAGGATTACTTTCTTATTTCGCTAGTATTTTTAGAAGTGAAGCTCTTTTGTATGATAATTATCTGACAAAGATTATTTGTAATTTGGGGAATCCCCTCCTTGAGAGTAATCGGGTGTGGTTGGGGGAGCATGTTCCCCCTAATATTAGTATGACTTGTAAGCTAGATTTGGAACTAGCATGACATGAGGGCTTTTCCCCCTTGTGCTTGCTATGTGTTATATAATATGACCACAATGTTCTTAAAAAAATAAAAAAAAAGAAGAATAAGTCATTGAATGAAACAGGCGCAGAGGAGCACTTCGACATGAAATTGAAGTTTGCGCATCGAGTCTGTATTAAACTGTTAATGCGTGTGTGTGACTTTATCTTCTACATAATCCTGTGCAATCGTGTTCTACGGCGGGGGATTTTAGTGATACAATTTTGTAGTGAATGAATTTATGACAGTGCGGGACAAGCTTGTAAAGTAACGACAGAGACGATTCGTATTAAGAGGTTTGTCGGCAGAATGGTTTATGGCAGGTTGATTAGATGTTGTTGTTAGAGGGTTGGAGTTCAATTAACTCCATCCGCAGTAAAGAGTAAAGAATTAAAAAAAACAAAGCGACGATGTATAAGAGAAACAGAGTACTCATTCCATATTGGTGGCGTTTATAGAAGCATCGTTTCAGCTTCCAGTGGAGAGTAACGTTTTGGTTTTACAATCTATCGAAAGGAAGTATGGGTAGACAGCTCGACAATTTATGTCCCTGATACCACCATTAGATTAGAAATAATCTAGTGCTTAAAAATTATTCAGTTACTTTTTATATGATTTTTATTTTTAAATGATAAATATTATTTATTAATTATTAGACCTACCAATTAATTTTACGTCCGTTCTAGCTATAATTATTGCAAGTGACTTTTTAAATTCATTAATTTCGGTCAAATAAATTGGGTTGCTAGTTACCCACTCATTTACCTTTCATCTTAATCTACCAAAACTCTATGTGAACTTTGACGTCATAGCAAAATAGAAACCACCTCCTTTCATGCTTCATTTACCGAGTTCTTTCTAAATTTGTGGACGCCGTAGAGAGAAACCACTGCTTGCACTAATCGTCGACATCATAGAAAGGGAAACCACCGCTTTCAAAATCTGATCACCGACGTCAAACAACCAGGTCTCTAGCCAAGTCTTTCATCTTCATTTAGCAAGCTCTCTCTCATCGTGTCTAATCTTGTTTTTTCATTCATTTTCACTACACTTTCTCTCAAGTTTGTTTTTAATTTGTCTGATTTTGCTCTCTCACCATTCTTTTTGTGCTCTTTCAAGTCTTTCTTCATTCTCTTTGATTTCGCTCTACTCATTCATTCTCTCTGTTTACTGGTAACTATTTTCAGTTTCTTCACCAAAAAAACATGTGTGCCTTTATTGTATATTTTGTAGTTGAGAAGAAAGAAGGAATGGACTTCGTTCAGCACATTGCTAAAACCAAATAGAAGAGAAAGACAACGGTAAGTTTGTTCTGGTACTAAAATTAACATGTTTTTTATAAAGTATTCAACTTTTTAAAGTTAAGTATTCGACAGTTTTTGTATAAATTAAGTGTTAGACTGTTTAGATATTAATAATACACATTTACAAAAATAAAGTACTTGATTGTATATATACTAAGTACACGAATATATATAAATAAAGTATGCGACTTTTTTGATACAAAGTATACGAATCCATTAAAAAAGTATTCGACTCCTTTTGTATAAAGTATTCTACTGTTTTTGTATAAATTAAGTATTCGACTGTATAGATACTAAGTATACAAATATATTGAAATAGATCAGTATTCGACTGTTTAGATAGTAAGTATAGAAATTAGGGTTGTGCAAAAAAATTCCGAAACCGTGGTATCCGAACGACACCGAAGTGGATCATACCTGTTTTTAGATTAACCGTGTCGGTTCTTGCGGTATGGTTAACCGAACCATGTAAATTGACTAGTTTCGGTTTCGGTAACGGTATTGAATTTTCCAGAACGGTTAACCGCTCGGTTAACCGTGGTTAACCGATTATATAAACAATAAAATCTTCAAATATTAATGTTCACCTTATATAATAATTAATGTTAACTATTGAGGGAATATGCACAATATTATATTTTTTGACACATGTGTTAGATTTGTCACTCATGATTTAGGTGAATGATCAATGTTATACTATAATATTAATGGTATGGTTCTCATCAATAAAAAAATACACGGCTACAAGGTTAACCGATAAAACCGAACCGAACTTAAGGTTAACCGGTTAAAACAGAATAGTAATGGAATCAGATTTTAGAAAACCGAATCCGGTTAACCGATCTAAATGGAATGGTAATGGAATTGGATTTCAGAAAACCGAAGACCCGGTTAACCGAAAGCAGTTAACTGAATAAGGCGGTTAACCTACCAAGGGCAGCCCTGATAGAAATCTATAGAAATAGAGTATTCGACTGTTTAGATACCAAGTATGCAAATCTATAAAATAAGATATTTGACTGTTTAGATACAGGGTGTACTAAAGTATTCGAGTGTTTATATGTAGGTTACTTTGGGGACAACTGTTGGGGCTGTTGTTGGAAATTGAGAAGTTGTCTGCTAAAGGTTTTGCAGAAGTTGTTAGCTGCCGGTTTTGGTGTTTAGTGGAACGCCTGTTGGTGGTTTTAAAAAGTAGAGGTTGTTGTTAGGTCCTATTGTAGGAAACTAAGAAGCTGTCTACTGATGATTTTGCATAAGCCATCAGCTGCTAGTTTTGGGTGTTTGATGGAAGTCTGCTGATTTTAAAAATTGACAAGTTGTCGGCTGCCGGAAGTTGTTCCCCAAACAAGCTCACTAAGTATACAAATCAATATAAATAACGTATTCGACTGTTTAGATACTAAGTATACAAATCAATATAAATAAAATATTCGACTGTTTAGATACAGAGTATACTAAAGTTAGTACACAAATCTGTAGATTTAAAGTATTTGACTATTTACCAGCTAAGTATACAAAGCGATATAAATAAAGTATTCGATTGTTTATATATAGAGTATACTAGAACAATTATATGAATGTTTATAAAGTATTCAACTGTTTTTTAATAAGTAAGTATTTGACTGATTTTGTATCAATTAAGTATACGAGTGTTTAGATAATGAGTATACAAATCTTTAGAAATAAGTATTCGAATGTTTAGATGCTAAGTATGCAAATCTATAAAAAATGAAGTAATCCACTGTTTTAATACTAAGTGTACGAATCAATATAAATAAAGTATTTGACTTTTCAGATATAGAGTATACTAAAGTTAGTATTCAAATCTGAAGAAATGAAGTGTTCGATTGTTTAGCTATTAAGTATACGAATCGATATAAATAATGTTTAAATGTAAAGTAGATGGATGTTTATATTTTTAGTTTACGAATGTTACTAATTATTTTTGTAATTTTTATTCAACAAATTTTTTTTGTAACAGATGTCTCAAGAAAATGACCCAAAACCATTTATGTCAACTTGTAAAGGTTCGATTGCCCACCTCATTGACTTGATCCAGAGATTGAAGAGTGAACTATGCGGCTTCTTATGAAAGATGCTTTGGAAAAGACTGGGTTCAGCCCATTACTAACGATCCATGACCGTGTTGTCTAAATTTAAGATGTAGTTATGTGCTAATGTCATACTATACGACGGGAATAGACTTGTTGATTATTGGAGAAATGAACTAATGTTATGTAAAAAGAATGCAAAGAACGTAAAAAAATGTTCAAGGGGGTGTTAGACATGTCATGTAAAACTTTACGATGTTATGTAGTTTGATATCAGCAGAATGTTGTAGTGCTATATGATGGAACAACTGGAACGTATGTGAATGCCAACATCATTATTTTTTTGTAAAATGTGGTATATGATGGGAACAACTGGATCGTATGTGAGTAAAAGTTATTTTTTTAACCACGATTATGTTATCTGTATTTAAAATGTTAACGATCTGATGAACCGAGTTATGTCTTGTCATGGAAGTATACGTAAAACACCTAACTCCGGATGAATCATAAATAAAGTTAATAAAAAATTACTAAATATATGTATATAAAGTGTGTAGTAGTATGATATATAGTTCGGTATAATCTAATTCATACAGAGAAATTTTATTGTTTGTAAGAAATAGCTTTCAAAATTGGCATTTCAATAGTAGTTGAGTTGGTATTTGAATATAAAGTTGACTGGTATTTCCTTATTATATAAAGTGTTTGTAGCCGAGTATACAGTTCAGTTGTGATCTAATTTATATAGAGAACTTGTTGGTATTTGAATTCATTATTTATTTACCCGTTGTTATTTAAGCATTAGTTGGGTAAGTATGTGAGTTTGTATTGACTTGGCATACAAACTGTAATACTACAAAAATACACAATTAAAAACTTAAAATTGCTATGTAGCATCAAATATGAAGAAATAAAAGTATTACTTCCGCTATATTGTACAATGTAAGAAAATTAGATTTTAAGTTTTCCAAAACATACACCTGAAATACTTAATTGATATAGAAAGTACTCATAACAGTACATTGAAGCACTAACGTCTCCTTCAATCATATACCAGATATCACGTGACTATTAAACTCCCCGTAATTATTACTTCTGCTACATTGGAAAACGTAAAAATATTTAAATATGATGAAAAAATAATGACAAAAGTAACTTTTTAGTTTCTCAAAACAAACACACTTCAAATACCATATCAGTATTATATCAAGTACTCGTATAAGTATATTGAAGCACTAACGTCTCCTACACTCATATACCATATATCACGTGACTGTTAAGCTACCCACAATTATTACTTCTGTTATATTGGGAAATGTGAACATATTTAAATATAATAAAAAAATTATGACAAAAGTAACCTTTTAGTTTCCTAAAACATACACACCTCAAATACCAAATCAGTACTATATCAAATACTCATATAAGTATATTGAAACACTAATGACTCCTACACTCATATACCATACATCACGTGACTTTTTAGTTCCCCATAATTATTAGTGCTACTATTTTTTTATTTCCGCAAATATTTAAATATAATAAAAAATTTATGAATGAAAAACTTTTTAGCTTGCCAAAGTATTAATCGTTATCAATCAACCAACTTAACTAATCATTTATAAAAAAATCCATTGAACCAATCAAATTGAGTCCAGATAAATCTGGATTGTTTGTGAGATCAGGTCTCAAGCCAAGCCCATCGATAGGCTTCTACTAAATATCCAAAATCAATAGTTAACCGCTTGTAAAATCATTACTAATAGATAGTTTTTAATTTTCAATACCAAGCCCAATAATAGTTTCTATTTTTTAATCAAAAGCCGACGTTGCATAAAACATAAAAACCAGCAGCTGACGACTTCTAAAAAAACCAATCAATAGATAGTTTCTCAATCCAATAGCACCCCAACAGCTGTCCTAAACAAACCTATTACCCATTATTGTTGTACCTTGGGACGTCAAACTAGAGAAGAGCCTGAAATACCCCTAAGGTTTATACATATGATTAAGAAATTAATCATTGAATTATGAAGGATAATGAGCCCTAATGGATTAAGGAAAAATGAAACTACGAACATATTTATATAAATAAATATACATAGTTCAAAAAGGTTATTAAACTTTACATAAAATATTGGACAAAAGAGGGAATAATTATAAGGAGAAATCAACTAAGAAAGTTGGTGTAACATGTACCATGTCATTACATGAACGAAGATCACAAATATCTTGAGTGAATAAAAGAACATACTTTATCTAGTCACAATGAATAGTAAAGTATACGGATCACTCAATAACACAAATAAATACACCTTAGGACAAGGTAATCAAATTGGTTACAATCTAACACATGAAATAAGTCCTAATGTATTACATATAAGTTCATAATATTATAAGGAACCTTATAACATGATTAACCACAAAATGACCAAAATAACCCTCCAAAATATCTCTTCTTGGCCAGAATTTTAAGGGGAAATCAAGTCATCAAAACCCATTTTGCTTCCTAAGGAGGGAAAGTGCTTTAAGCCATAAAAGTCAAACTTGCTTTTCCTACCTTGGTAACTTAAACTACCAACTCCCTTACACTCTCTTTCTCCTCCCAAACTGAAGTAAGTATCTTCATCTTCTCTCTCACAGTTTTCTTCATTTCCTTGCTGCCATGGAAGAACATTAAGGTGCTAAAACAACACTCCTCCTAAACACTTGATTTTCCTCTTGAATCTTCTTCGTTTCTTCATCTACAAAGCAAGAGCAACACCAACTCTTTTTCTCCTGGTTAGCCATTAAATCTACACATTTGGAAGCCAAACATCAATGGAGAAAGCCATGGTGAAGCCTAGCTAGTTCTAACTCACCTTATGGTGAGAAATATGCTTTAAGCTACAAATTTTTTCCTTAATTCATGGAGGTCTGAAAATTCCTTCATTCTAGCTCATTTTCTTCACCTATTTTCATTTCAAACTCAAGCTTATCAACCTCCATTTTCTGGCCAAAGTTACAAAGGAAATAAGATTAAAGTCAAAGAAGAACTTTTACCACAAATGTAAGTCTTGAAAACAAGTTCTAAGTGATTTTTCTTCCTCCTTAGCTTTACATCTACAAATATCTAACTATTTACCTTCTTCCGCAGTCTTGGCCAAAATTTGAAGCCAAGAACTCAATCTTGGAAGTTACAAGGTTAATCTTCCTCCTTAATGCTCATTTTATGCTTTTAACTCTTAGTATATCCTATGATCATCTTTGGGTGTCTTAAGACCCTAAATTTGAAACATGGCTGAAAATGAAGCCTAACCAATCTGATGTGTGTTGGTCGAAATTAAAGACGAAAAGGTGAAAATCAAGAAACAATACTAAGCAAAGGGTAAGCTTTAGATCATATTTATAGAGCTTAAAACCTTCTTAGAACCCTTATATATATATACAAAGATCTCATTTATTCTTCATTATAAAGTACGGTTGAAATTTGGAGAGCCTAAACTCACCTTGGACCTTAAGGTTAATATTTAACCATAATGCACATTTTGGTGCTTTTAAGTTGTCTTGTTGTTGAGTATTGATTATGGCCGTCATTAAGGGATTAAAAATGGGTTAAAATGAACTAATAATGAACCTAAACCTATACTAACTTGTATATCATTGTTTATAAATGATTCATGGGTTTAAAGTGTCATTTTGCTAAGTTTAAGTGGTTTTGCGTAAAGAACTAACTTTGGACAGTGTGTATGCTGTTATGTCCGAAAATGGACAAGTTATTATTGAAATATTGGAGTATTATAAGTCTATGTTAAGGATTGTATGATAGCCAAAGGTTATTGCTAGTTTTATGAACATTTTGGTGGATTTAATACTTTTAAAATCATAAGTTATGTTGGTATTGTGTTAGGTGTTAAAATCTGGTGATAAAGGGCTACTTGGATGATTTAAAACACCTCAAAAAGTTGGGGGGGGGGGGGAATACCTACAAATTTATGAAGTGTTTAGATAAGGGTTAGAAAGAAAAGTTGACTTAAAGGTGGTTAGGAGTTAATTGGATGATTTAGCAATCATATGACTAAAAGAATATTTGGGGAATTGTAAATAGACTACATTTGGAGTGGTAAACATTGATATACCCGAAAGTTGGAGTTGGTTTAGATTATGAATAAAAAATGTACTACCTTCGTCCCTTATTGACCTTCGTGCTTGCTTTTTGGCATGTTTTTCCATATCAATATTAAACATATAAGATAAGTTAATTTTATAAAACAAATTTTTACAACATATAGTTTTTCATATAAGGATTTCACTGCAAAAATTAGATTTATAAAATTATGTTATCTTACATGTTAAATACTGAAGTCAAACAACATGTCCAAATATTAAATGAGAAGGTCAAATAGGGACGGAGGGAGTAAGTTTCAATAAAGTTAGAGAGTAAATTGTAAACCTTGGAAAAACTTGAGAGCCCAAACTATAATTTTGGGAAAATTAGGTGTATACAGTTTAATACGGTCAAACCTAGATGTGACTAGGTTGTTTACCAAGTAAGAGAGAGAAAAGGTTGAAAATTGAATCAAAAAAGGAGTTATGAAGAATTTGTAAAGATTGGAAAGTTGTGGGGTCAATTCATAAATATGAGAAAGATTAGGGTGAAAATCATAATATGTCAGTGGGGGTCTGTTCGGCTATTATAAAGAATTTGGGTTGAAACTTTGAATATAATTAATATGTCAGTGGGGGTTTGTTCGGCTATTATAAAGAATTTGGGTTGAAACTTTGAAAATCATAATATGTCAGTGGGGGTCTGTTCGGCTATTATAATATGTCAGTGAGAAGTTAGAATGATAAGATATGTGAATTTGGGATGGGATTGTAAGATTGGAAAATATTTGGTGGGAAAAGTGTAATATGGGATAATTATGGGGTATAGGCGAGAATTGGGAGTAATTTTGGTATAAGGATAAGAATCATATTATATAACATTAAGCATAAGGTCTTTACGTTAGTGTATGAAAGTTGGTGCAATTAAGGAATTATATAATTCATATGAATTAATATGAATTACTTGGGATGTTGTGGAATCATATACTAAGGTGGGAATTATATAAATCAAGAGTGAAGATTGGTATATGATTGATGATTATAAAGTGTTACATTAAGTGAAGGAACTTAATGTAAATGTTTAAGGCTGATTGGAATAAAAATATTGTTAAAGTTGGAGAACTTTTATAATTTAAGGAGTTTATGTGGAGTATAAATTAAATTAGGAGTTATACACTAAGGTATTGGAGTCTAATTATGAAAGAGGATGATTAGGAATTAAACCTAAGTCATTAACGTAATATGGGAAGTTATATAACCATTACATATATGGTTAGGAGTTTGGATTAATTAAAATGTTATTAAACCAAGAATGAACTTAAGCTCATGAAATATATATAACAATGTTGACCTTAACCATGTTGACCAAACTAATGGATTGACTACATTGACCGAGTAAACTAAGTTGACCAAGAGGGTCAAGTTGACCAACTCACTAAACTAGATGAGAATTTAATGGCTTAAGGCCATTAACATCTAAGGTCAATTACATTAACACCATATAGTAATATAATCTATATGAGTGTGTATATATACATATATATATACCTATGATCAAAAGAAATAAATGAAGTGAAGGCTTAATCCTAAACTTGTACAAAAATACAACGTTGTTAGTCACTAACATAATTAGAGGGTTAAATAACTAATCCTGAACTTGTATACGTTAAACAAAAACCCGAACAATAACGAGTGGCAAATACCGGGGTTAATTACAAGGGATTAGTAGTTATAAAAGAAACCGGGATGGTTTAGTGAATTACCATAAATTAATACTTAGCGTCATATTCCAGAGCTAAGTGAAATAGAGGACATGCGCATGATTCCAAGCTAGTATCTCATACATCAGTGTACGGTATGTTGTTGTCTGATCCGATTGTTCTCGTGGATTACCTTGGGTTTGGATATGTGTGAATTGACTGATAAGATGATATGATTGATGCATGTTTAATATGATTTGTGGTGCCTAATGAATTCTTTCTCGAGATATCTTGCATTATTAATTGTTCATGATCATTACTCGAACTAAGGCAAATACGGAAGGTATATCTTGAATTAAGGTATAAGCAGTGATAATAAAATATCACGAATGAAAGGTGTAACACCCCCGAACAAACATCCAGTAGTACAACAAGCTCCTAGCCTTAATACAAAACAACTATGCAGCGGATTCTCAACATCATCCGGGTGTCACAGACGCCAACCACCCGCGTGGTTGACAGACCACGTTACCAACACCAAGTTACGGTCTGCATGACTGGAAACAGCTCTCCACCAAAACTCATATACAATACAAGATACAATTCCAAAAACCAAGTGTCTACAATACAGTTACTAAATCATAAACTGAAAAGTACAACCCGGGTTTAGTAACAACCCATACACTAACATGCTATTCCAAACTTAGAAGTCCTGCCCAAATAGACTACCCCCATGGTAGCCATCCCGCCTACGCTCCGTTCGTCCGGCATAATACCTGTAAAAATTTGGTTTGGGAAGGACTCAGCAAACTACGCTGAGTATGAACGTGTGTAGCCCGCATGTTACCGGGCCACACGACTACTTGGTCGAATATTATTAAGTCAATTTACATGCTATAATAAAGCAGTAAAACACACCACAGTACATCATAGTATCATACACACTTAAAGGTAGTAACACATTAGCAACAACAACCAAGCACAACGAGCTGCTAGTATCACAACAGCAATCATGTACATAATAAAAGTGTGCATAGGTATGTAATACCCATGATCCTCACTATGGGATCGGACGAGCGTTGTGTGTTTTCATTTCTTTTCTCTTGTTCCCATAATGTGTATTTTCTTTCTCTTTTTTTGCACCAGGTCGGGGGTATAGTTTAGATCCCGTGACCATATCATGTAGGTGCCAATCTTTCCTTGTTTCTTAAATGATTACTTGTGAATTCTCTTATCACCACAATTTGGAGAACGTCTTGTCCATAGCTAATCTTCCATTCCCGGATAGCTCTTTCTCTCTCTGTTGTTTTAAATGTTACTGGCCACCGCCCCGGATACTAAGGGTCCGTCTCCCTATTCCTTTTCCATGTTACTAGCCTCTGCTCCGGATACAAAGGGTCCGTCTCCCTATGCCTTTTAATGCTCTGGTCTCTACCCCGGATACAAAGGGTCCGTCTCCCTATTCCTTCTCAATGTTACTAGCCTCTGCTCCGGATACAAAGGGTCCGTCTCCCTATTCCTTCTCAATGTTCTGGTCTCTACCCCGGATACAAAGGGTCCGTCTCCCTATTCCTTTTAATCTTATTGGTCTCTACCCCGGATACAAAGGGTCCGTCTCCCTATTCCCTTCTTAGGTTATTGGTCTCTACCCCGGATACAAAGGGTCCGTCTCCCTATTCCTTCTCAAGGTATCGGCTTATCATTATCTTTGATAATTCGACACCATAGTGGGTGTCTTTAGAGGCCCCTATAGTTAAGAGGAGTTTTCCTTTTTTGTAGTTCCTTTTGGTTTGTTTACGAAGTTCGTTGTGTTTCATCTCAAGGGTTCATCAACGAGAAGGGACTACACTACTGTGTGCGCGCAAACAATATGCACAATAATAGCAAGCAGGTAAGCAAGGAAGATAATCAATCCATTCACATGCCTTACACAAGCTCACAACAGACAAACAAGCATGATAAAACAAACATCCGTTTTCATGCATTAGTCTTGTGGTCATACACAAACAAGGCACACAGCACACAAGCCGTGTAACACGGCAACATACGAACCACACATGTCTATACCTGGTTCAGAAGCCAGAGTTGTCTCACACACACGGGGTCCTGGTTGGCATTCGTTATGGCCCTAACGTTAATTAAGACAACATATCAGTTTATGATTTCATGTGACGATCATCGTGAACGTTTTCTAGTTTTTCACATCTTATCGGGTATTGTTCCCTAGGTGAGTCTTGAAAAGTTTGGTTTATATTAACTCTTGGAAGCTTCCTAAGTATTAACCTTAGGCTTGATGTAACTCCTAGGACATTTACCACGTCGTTTTGCATGCTAACTTAGTCATTTCCTCTAGTTATTCTTTAAAGTATTATAAGCACCAACATGTAACAAGTTTAACTCTGGTGGTTTTAATCCCCTAAGATGTATCCCTTCCTTGACTAAATGGTTATGTTCTCATCTCATTATCAACACAAAGAACTCCTCAAATACTACCGAAACTCACTTATACCGAAACTCAAAGGTTTCCAAACTGAAATAAAGTCCTTATATCTAACCTTATCTTATCACCCTTTTAATGTACGTAACCGGGTCTAAACTTCACAAGATGTTCCATAAGTTTAGTTAATTGTATTAGGAGGGTTTTGGGTTCATCATCAATATAACATCACACCCATAACACCCATGTAAACCAGTTGTATAGAAGTCACAACTTTACCGAAACTGAAACAACATCCGTAAATTACACTTTCACTCCTTTTTTTTTGTTCATTAATGGGTTCCTAACTCCACTCAATTTTTTTTTATTTACAGTTCCACCTAGGTGCATTAGCTAGGTCTTGAGTTTATTATCAAGCCCATACAACACTCCTAACACAGTTGTACAGAGACCACAAATTTCTAGAAAAACTGAAACATCAATTTGTGCATACATCCATTTTAACTTCTATTTTAATGCATTAAATTGATTTCTAATTTCTCCCAAAGTGTTTACACTCTTAGGTGGATACATTAACAATGATTTAGGTTGCTTATTAACTCCACGCAATACTCTTAACACATCTGCAACTCACTCATACAGAGACAGCAATTTTCAGAAATCAGGAACACCCACTTCATGTATATTCCCATTCAGTTTTCTTTTTCTTCTAAGATGCGTTAGCTGTTTTCTGCCCCTTTTTTTTCCAAATTGCTTACTCTCTTAGATAGATGTATTGGTAGGGTTGTAAGTCCATTTTCAGACCAAATCAGCACACTCAATACTTCTGCACTCAACTATACAGAAGCAGCCCACTAATAACATTCTGAAAAGAAACAGAACTGGTGCAAATTTTTTTGTTCTTCTGTCGGCTTGTTGACTGATGTCTAGGATTCCAAATGGGTATGCCCACCTAGTTGAGTGTATTAGTAATGTTTTAGATCCCTTGTAAAGCCACTACAACTTCTTTACTCCTTTGAAAATCGTTTATACAGAGAACAACATCTTCGAAAACTGAAACACCAACCTGAAGCCTTCTTCTGTATCTTTCTTTTTGTCTACCTATCTGACTTCTAATCTATCCCCAAAATACCCACGTACTTAGTTAAGTGTTTTATCCTGGCTTTACCCTCAAAACAGACCCAATGCAATAAGGTAAAGCTACTGAAAAGTCCTCCAAACTGAATCGAATAAAACATGTGAAACTAACCCATGTGCTGATATAATTTTCTCTCTTGACTCTCTTTTCTGTTCTGTAATTTGATTTCGCGTTTTCCCTAGATTACCTAGCCCTTTTAGTTAGGGGCTTGAGTAAGGTTTTTTTTTTTGTTAAACTAAAAGAAACAACCTAACACACCCTGATAATCCCACAGGGGTTCTTTTATGCAGAAACTGATGGAAATGCAAGAACAGACAAACTGCAAAACTGATAATCTGATGCATGATTTCCTTTCTGTTGTTTTTTTGTTTTTGCTATACAACCTGACTTCAATTCCCCTCAGAGTTCTTACCCCACTAGTTAGATGTATTAGGTGGGTTTTAGGTTCATTAACCACTCATTGAAATCCTTATAAACTCTCTGTAATAGGGTTATACAGAGGGCACAAGTTTCAGGAGAAACTGAAAGTCAGAAACTGGAACAGGAGGCTTGACTAATGCACTTATTTTTCTTATTCTCATAAGTTGCTAACTGTTTTTTTTTGTACTCTTAGTCTCATGTTTTAGTAACCTCTTAGATCTGTCATTAAGTTGCTACGGCTTCTAGGTTACTTCCAGAAGCTAATACACAACAGCATGTAAACATTTCAGGAGCTGAGAACTAACAGAAATTGATATCTTTTCCTTCTTCTGTTTTTTTTTTCTCTTTCATTCCTTAATCTGGTTTCAGATTTTCCCCACGTTGCTTACCCCTAGATTGTCCAGTTATTTAGGTTAGTGTTGAGTCCAGGTCTCAATCCCATAACAGACCCTAAACAAGGCTGTTATTCCTGCTGAAACGTATTATACAGAAACAAGAGATTCAGCACTGAAGTTTACTCTTGTATTCTTCTACTTCTTTCTTCTCTTTCATTTCTCCCAAATTGTTTAGCCTCTTGTTATGTGTTTTAATATGGTTCGAACCACCAAACAACCCAAAACTACTTTGTTGATGTTACTGATATGCCCTACTAGAATCCCTTACTACAGGAACGGATAAAACTGAAAGACAGAAACTGAAAATATGAATAGCTGCATTCCTTTTCTATTAGTTTCTTTCTGTTCACGAATTTAACTTACAATCTTCCCTCAACCTGGTTTACTACCTAGCTAAGTGTATTACCAGGATTTTAAATTCAGACAGACCCAAGCCACATAGGGAACATTCCTGAAAACTCTTTGCACAGGAGACAGAAAACTGTACAACCGAAATCATGAGACTGATAGTTATTTATTTTCCTTTCTCTTCTTTTTTTAAGTACTCACACGTTTATAACCTTAGTCAAGTGCATTTGTGATGTTGTAACTATTTTTAAACCACTACACACTCACGATACCCCTGTGACTCAGTTATACAGAGACTGAAATCATCAAAACTGGAAACATGATCTGGTTTAATCTTCTTCCCTTAATGCATCAGATTGGGATCTTGTTCCTTTTTAATCCCCCCCAAGGTGCTTATGACTTAGTTAGGGATATCAGTAATGTACTAGTTGTAGTTAAGTTCACAAGTAAATCTACACAGAAAAACAGACTTTAATGAACCCAAAATACTCAGTAGTTGAACTTGGTAGTTTGGCTTTGTTTTCGGATTTTGGTTTCAGGTTAAAGTTAGCTCACCAGTTGAGTGTCTTGTCGGTTGCCCTTCGACTAACCCTTTGGTGCCAATAAGACTTCAACTCCTTGGTCACTCGACAACGGCTGAGAAAGTTTTCTCAAGTGATTAGGCTGGTTAAATCAGATAACAGATCATGGAAAGGAAGAAACTGATAAGAGCTTACCTGGTTGTGTGTTTTGTTTTGGTACAGGAATGAGCTAGCAAGTATGGGATCGTGATGCACTCTTCATGAGTTACAAATTCCGGCGGAGTCAAGCAACGCTTGAGGAGGAAACAAGTTAAGCAATTAGAGAATCCCGACATGAGAGCAGGAGAATAAATACCGACTGAAACTGCATGTTTGGATTCTCGGCAAAAACCAACAGAGGGAGTGTATTTGTTTCTGTCTTTACCTGCTGGTTCCTGGGCTACAATGCTCCAGATTTATTTATTCTTCTCAGGGCTCAACTTCAGATCGACAGACAGGAAGGGAAAAAAACAGGAGGATTTGGAGTTCACTCCACGTATGGGAACAGCAGAACTCCTGGGCTGTTACAGGCTTGAGCATGCGGTAGGGAGGTGAAAGACTGAACATAGGTATTAATCAGAGGGAGTTAATGCCTTCTGTTTTCAAGACAATGGCGTTGAAGAAATACCACCTCTGGTGCGTGAGAGTTTGTAGCAGCGACCACTTTGAGGTCAGGTGGGAGACAAGAGTTTAAGGAGTAAATACGTGGAGGGAACTCAAGTTACTAGGCAGTGGCGTGGGGTGATTCTCAGGTCTGTTTATTTTTTTGTTTTAGTTGTAGTTACAATAGTAGTCATGATACTAGTTCAATTAAGTTGGCATTCCCTACTGAATTCGAGCATAGCTCAACCGGTTAAGGCATTCGGGAAGGTACGAGAGGTTTCGGGTTCGAATCCCGACAGGAGCATATTTGCTTCTTTTTTTTTGTACCAAGTATATATGCTAATTTGTATACAGATGCGACTATATAGTATGTCACGTTATTAGTTTTATACGTGACACTTATTCGTTACGCTGTTAGTGATATATATATGTATATACTTGTCGCGTTTTAATTAAATGTGCTTATGCGACGTTATTAATTATGATTTACAACGTTATAATATCATAACGTTACGTACCTGTATTTTTGTATTCGTACATATATAAGTACGTGACTACATTAATATGTAACGTTGTCACGCTTTCGGACACGTATATACTAAATTAAATTGTTCATACATTATTTTATGTCCGAATTATATAACGCGTTATGATTTTATGCGTTTGAATGTTCAGGGGTGTTTGAACTTACCCCCCTTAAAAGAGACTTCGTCCCGAAGTCTTACTTCCCTAACTTATATTTTCCACTCCTAGTATTCTTAGGGATCCAGTCCCGCATTCATTCACGATACACAAAGAATTAAGTTCATAACTATAAGGTTCAGTGCTTCTAAGCACCATGCCACATCAGTGGCTTCACACAAGTTCTCATAGTAGACCAAGAAGCTAGCAGTGTGTATAACATGTTAAAGTGCAAGCCAAGGCACACAACATTCATTCATACAGAGCATATAGTATGCTAAAGTGCAAACCATGGCACACATCATTCATTCATAGCACAAAGTACATCCAATACAGTACACACACAATTCTGCATAATTCATACACACAGACCTACCAACGTGTGGTTGTAGGAATACACATAGTCAATTTCTAACCAAGGTCCACAGTTCTATTTCACCATTTGTGCTTATAAGCACCACGCCATATCTATGGCTTCACCAAGTTCTCACTAATATTTTAACGTACCAATAATTCTCATATATTGTACTCATATACCATCAAGAGGACGAGTCCTTCATTCATAACCACCATGCAATCAAAACAATCCGTCAAACGAGCAATAACACAGCAAAAACGCAACGCGCCTACCCCCCTTAAAAATGGATTACACCCACGTAATCCTCACTATGTCATCCATGGACATTGATTCAAGATGCTTAATTCTCAAAGAGTATTCTAGTTTCCATGCGATGTAACTCTCATTATAATGCCATCAAGGTCTTGGCCATGCTAATGGCTTGGGTTCAGTATCAAAAGGCTTTTATTGGTATTTATACCGATCTACAAGCGGATTCAGGTTCACCCTCTCTAGGTCTAAGGTATTGGCAGATAAGTCATTTGTTAATCTACCAGGAGATGTGTGAAACGGTCCACCAGCTTTTGCTGTGCGACTCTGATTACCTTAGTGTTTAGTTTTCCCTTTCTATCATTTACGGTGCATTATGTAGTTTCTTTGAAACCTTATGATTTAGTTGCAAGGTTATCGAATTATACATGTTACAAGCCCTTTTTTATTGAAACACTATTTTACATAGAATGTTTAGTTTCCTTCTCATCATCCTTTTTGTTCTTATGTCCCGCCAGGAACTAAGGTAATTGACTATTATCGGTTACATATTGCATTTGATTGCGATTGTATATATTTTACGTGGTAACTTTTGGGTTAATAGTAGCATCCCACCAGTTCAAATCCTCACATATCTGTATACTCATGTGTTTATGCCCGAATTTTTGAGCCGTGTATCCATGTATTTAATGTGGTTTCAACACCGCTTCCGTTGCATTTTTACTTATCCAACTTATAAACTTTCACCTAATTGTAGTTAATGTGTCCACTTGTAGGGGGTTTCAAGAATCATCCCACACTGACGTGATCAGCGTAAGTGTTGGACTACCTTTTCACCCCAATTTGTGCGTAGTGTCCCTTGACCTGGCCAGGGTCAAGTTCAACTTTGCACGTCCGATTTAAACGATCATACACTTATTCACATTTGAATTCTTATCCCACTCGTTTCTATTCCTCTGGCAATCAATTCATTGACTAGTGTCACCATCTAAGCCTTTAGATTAATCGTTCTTTTCTTTAACTGTACATACCTCTAGGTGTGTACATATATATATATTATATTCGTTCATCCATGTATATATATATATTCCCATGTGATATCAGTGTTTTGCATTTAGTCAATTTTGGTATACACCGGTATACTTCCAAATTCTCGTATTATTCCTATTATCCTCAACACTTACTACTAATATAGAATTTACAAAGTGATTCTTTACTTATATTAACGCATCAATTAATTCCTCCCTTAAGTCCATTAACCTTGTTTAAAGTCTCCAAATTTCAATACTCAATTGTTCCTAAATATTTGGTTTCCTCCTCATATTTTCCTCCTCATAAATATTTGACTGATTTTTTTCTTGTTGGCCCGATTGGGCTCCCTTCAATCTGACTTAACCTTTATTCCGTTTTCCATTTTAATATATATATTTCTCTGGGCCTCGTAACCCTTCTGTTACTTTCTCATTATTATTCTTTGTTCACCGGTGGTAGAAGCCGCGGTGAATGGCCAATTGTGGTCACCCGTTTCAGCTGTCTGAGATTGAGTGACTTAGAAGAATAATTGAATAAAAGAAGAAGGAAGGAGGTGGTATTGTGTTTCTCAGGTAATGCAGAGAATGAAGAGAGACGTGAGAAGGAGCAGGGAATTTATTGAATTCTGAATATATATTTTTTTTTCTTCATGCTTCATTCAGCATTGTAGATCGTACCAATTTTATGAGGTGATTACGTCTCGAATTATATTCTCTTATTTCATTGTCTTACGAGAGGTTTCCTTAAATTACCCTCTCAAGTGTTCGAATTGCAGAATTTATCGCAATTGAGCTTTATTTATTTCATAAATTTTGAGCTTTCATTGCTAATTTGAGCTTTATTTATTTCATAAATTTTGGGGTATTTCGGTCCTCTTTGCTTGTGAGGTAGGGTCCTATCGACTGCTAAGCATGTCGACCCAAGTTGCCGCTAAAATTGGTCCCGCTACGGGTGTTATCCTTTGGCAACGTCTAGTGTATAGTATAGTCTTTTCTTCACGGGTTGATCGTAGGGCATTAAGTAATTGCCAGATCGGGTTTTCCCGAGTATGAGGAGACTTTCTACCTCTCTGGCGTTCTTTCTCTGAATTTTAAAGACAATTAGGGACGTAGAGGTTGGGTCTAGGTGTCTGTTAGGTGTCCAGTAATTACTGGGGAGAATCAAAACTAGCGCGCCTCACGTACTACCCCAACCCTTAAATCATTGTCAGAATTCCTAAACTCGGTATTTCCTGTTCCAGTCATCAGAGCGTAACTACGCTCTGATACCACTTTCTGTAACACCCCCGAACAAACATCCAGTAGTACAACAAGCTCCTAGCCTTAATACAAAATAACTATGCAGCGGATTCTCAACATCATCCGGGTGTCACAGACGCCAACCACCGCGTGGTTGACAGACCACGTTACCAACCACCAAGTTACGGTCTGCATGACTGGAAACAGCTCTCCACCAAAACTCATATACAATACAAGATACAATTCCAAAAACCAAGTGTCTACAATACAGTTACTAAATCATAAACTGAAAAGTACAACCCGGGTTTAGTAACAACCCATACACTAACATGCTATTCCAAACTTAGAAGTCCTGCCCAAATAGACTACTCCCATGGTAGCCATCCCGCCTACGCTCCGTTCGTCCGGCATAATACCTGTAAAAATTTGGTTTGGGAAGGACTCAGCAAACTACGCTGAGTATGAACGTGTGTAGCCCGCATGTTACCGGGCCACACGACTACTTGGTCGAATATATTAAGTCAATTTACATGCTATAATAAAGCAGAAAAACACACCACCGTACATCATAGTATCATACACACTTAAAGGTAGTAACACATTAGCAACAACAACCAAGCACAACGAGCTGCTAGTATCACAACAACAATCATGTACATAATAAAAGTGTGCATAGGTATGTAATACCCATGATCCTCACTATGGGATCGGACGAGAGTTGTGTGTTTTCATTTCTTTTCTCTTGTTCCCATAATGTGTATTTTCTTTCTCTTTCTTTGCACCAGGTCGGGGGTATAGTTTAGATCCCGTGACCATATCATGTAGGTGCCAATCTTTCCTTGTTTCTTAAATGATTACTTGTCAATTCTCTTATCACCACAATTTGGAGAACGTCTTGTCCATAGCTAATCCTCCATTCCCGGATAGCTCTTTCTCTCTCTGTTATTTTAAATGTTACTGGCCACCGCCCTGGATACTAAGGGTCCGTCTCCCTATTCCTTTTCCATGTTACTAGCCTCTGCTCCGGATACAAAGGGTCCGTCTCCCTATGCCTTTTAATGCTCTGGTCTCTACCCCGGATACAAAGGGTCCGTCTCCCTATTCCTTCTCAATGTTACTAGCCTCTGCTCCGGATACAAAGGGTCCGTCTCCCTATTCCTTCTCAATGTTCTGGTCTCTACCCCGGATACAAAGGGTCCGTCTCCCTATTCCTTTTAATCTTATTGGTATCTACCCCGGATACAAAGGGTCCGTCTCTGAAATACCCCAAACCTAAGTGTACTAAGTAAACATCAAGTCATGATGTAATAAGGCCAAAAACATGCCTTAGAAAGATTGGTAGACAATTTAAACCGAGGAAAACATAAGGAAACACCTTAAGGGCGATTTGGGCAAAAATGTGCTCTAAGCTTGGAGTGACTTTTATTAGCACCCAAATATCATTGTAAGACTTTAATAACATGTTAATGGACATGTTAGATCAATTACTAAAGAAAACCAAGCTCAAAAACGAGCTTAAACACAAAACGTGCTTTAAGACTTCTTAAAGCACCTTTTTGAGAAATTGTCTTAGAAATGAGTTTAGATTGGCTAAATGCCCATGAATACACCTTAAGTAACATGTGTACTAGTTTGTATCACATTAAGAAGCCTAAATCAATGGGAAACCAAAAATTTCCCGAATATGTGCATCAGTTAGTAAATAGTGCTCAAATAGTGCTAGTTTTGACTTAAGTCAATATTAATTAGTTAAGTGGCCAAACAAGGCCTTATGGAGCCTTATTTAATAAGGGGGCCGGTTTTACATGGGGGGATACCACCCAGCAAATACAACTTGTTAAAAGAAAGGAAAGAGGGAGGAGGTTCATTATTTGTAAAGTGACAAATTAAATAACTCACCTTTACCTCTTCTCTCTCTTCTCTTATTCATTATCTTCTCTTCTCCATCGGTTGCCTCTTTCTTTCTTCTGCTCCAAACCAAGAGAGCAGCCCTCCATGGAAGCCCACCTTCAATTGTCCATAACTTGCTCATCCTTGCTCCAAATCAAAAAGTGAGCATAGATTTCTCTTAGTTAGACCAAGATCTATCCTTCTATCTTTTCAAAATTCGAGAAGGCCTCATTTTGGAGCCAGGGGAAATCACCTTTGGAGGAGGAAAAGCTGGTTTGAGGTGTTATTATCTTCTCCATTGATTCTAGGTAAGGAAAATGTAAGAAAAGTCATGTTTCCACCACTTCTTCTACATGGACGAAAATTACTACTCATGGAGCCTTGTTTTTATGCCTTGTTCTAGCTTGATTTATTCACCAAGGACTAGTGGAGGTCCTCTTTCATTCAGTACCCAAGTCTACTTTGAGACTTCAAAGGTAATCATCCACTTTCATACCTTAGAACACATTTTTAACCTAGGTTTTGATTCCTTAAGGTTGTGTGTTGTTTAACACTCATGTGAGTCATTGAATGTTGATTAGAACATTGGCAAAGGAACTTAATGGTGGCCGAGATTCATTCAAGAAGAAGGCCTAAGGAGGAAGTTAAGATAAGCTTGAGAAAACAAGGTAAAATGCTTACCAATGGTGGTTTAAGTTTAAGGAATGAGTTTTAGATGGGTACTAATGTAGCTTTAAAGCTTACGTTGGGTAATGGGTTATATAACCTAAGAAAAAGAGTTTAAACAAAGCTTTTGAACTTGTGACTAAGGAGCCAATGGAATGAGTTAGTTAAAAATAAGCTTAAGGTAAGTAAGTGAACTCTTATATTGCTATGGGAGCTTGTTGTGTGTATTGCAGGTTGTTGAAAGCAATTATTGTGGGAAATTCAGTGTTTTAAGTTTAAGTCATTTAAGGGCCTAAGAGCCATGTCATTTAAGAGCCTTAGTGCTATGCAATTTAAGGTTATTGCACTATATTGAGTTTATTATGAATGAGATAATTGAATGAGGAAAACAATGCATTTGGGCATGATAGATACTAGAGGAGCTATGGCGAAATTTGAGTAGAAAACAAGTGTTTAAGTGGTGTTGGTGAGCTAATATGTCCTAAGGTTTATTAAGGGTCATTGAAAGGAATTTGAGCAAAAATCTAGAGGAAAGGAAGTATAATGTTTTGAGATGATTTAGGTAGAGCTGTAGAGTTTGAGGACTTGTGTAGGCGGTGGAGATATTAGTGGTGGACTAATGAGGTTAAGTTTAGATGTTGAGTAAGTTGGTTGATAGAGGTGAAAATGTTTAAGGAGGGTGTTGATGATCATGGGGAATAAAGAGTTGTGTTTAAGGTGTTTAAGGAGATTTTATGACTAAGGATGTTCTAAGAAACATTAAGGGTTACAATGGTGAATTTAAGGCACCAAAACCATGGTTAAGTAAGCTAGGAAACTTGTATAAGTTTGGAGGAAGGATAAGGTATAATGAGTTGTGAAGAGGTAAGCATGTGCTAGATTGCATATGTCTTTGAGGAGTTTGAGTAAAGCAAATGAGTGTGCATAAGGATGCTTGGAGATGATGTTAAGGTGTTGAGGAAACATTTTGGTATCATGGTTATTTAGGCATGAAATACCATTTGGTAATCTAAGGATAAATCATAATAGATGTCAGGGATTTTGGTATGAATTGAGTAAGAGTTTTAAGACATGGAAAATGGGTGTTTGGGCACGTCCGAACTACGTCCGAACTTGGACGTTCGGACATGCCCTGTAGCGCGCGAGTCTTCTGATAATCGCCTAGCGTCCGAACTACCCGTCCGAACATTGAAGTTCGGACACCACTATTTCAATTTTCCGGGTTAACTTCGAACTGTGTCCGAACTTGGGAAGTCCGGACACATGTTCGGACATCTCGCAATCAGCAACCTTCAGAGTCTCGACCAGTGTCCGAACTTCGGAAGTCCAAACACAAGTTCGGACAAGGTGATGTGATGACCAAAAACTTGGTTTAAGGTTAGGAAATGATGGGGATTGTTAAGTAATGTTATTATAAGGTTGTTAAGAGTTGTTTGGTGGAGTTATAAGGCCTTAGAAGGTATGAACAAGTGTAAGATAAAATGAGAAATAAGTAACATTAGAGGTTAAGGTTAAACTATAAGGACTTAAGGAATTAAGTTAAGTTAAAGCTTGCAATGCTTAAGGTTAAGTTTGTAAGGTTAAGTTGTAAAACTTAAGAGGCTTTAAGTGGGAATTTATATGGGCTAAGTAAGTTAATTAGTTGAGTTAAGTTAAGTGATTAACAACCCAAAACTGAATGAATGTTTTAGGGTTTGAGAACTTGGACTCCGGAGGAGAGTAAGCAACCGAACGAACCACGGTGAACGGTACAGTTTTCTTCTTGTGACCTGCTTGCTAACGAGGTGTCCCTCGGCTTGTGTGCTATCTGTTTTTGTGTGTTCACTAAACAAAGATAAAGCATGCAACCGGAATGTTATACGTATATTGTATTGTTGTGTGATGTTTTGAAAAACTAACACAACCTTCGTGAGAACTTAGTAACTAACGTTTAGTAAGGAATTGAGTGAGACTAAGGAACGCTCCCTAATATAAGTTTGTTATAACCGAAAGAGGTTAACCAACAAACATGGTCTTGAGACTTCTACTAACTGGATCTTAAGGGGGGAGTGAGGAACCCGGGACTGACTCCGGTCATGCATGCTAAGGAAAAGGTGGTCGGTTCTAAAGCTGATCCGACCTCCACTTGAGGACTTGTCTTCGGACTTGTTGCCTAGGGTCGGTTGCTGGCCCAACTACGTTGGATATTCAATCCATGGTAGGTGGCATTAAGATGGTGCGGTAGGATCACCTAAATCCTAAATTATAAGATAAGTGTTTATTCAACCAATGGAGCTATTAGCTCATTGGCTAGGGTTGCTTTTAGCCCGACAAAAATAAACATTGAGATAAAATACAATCATTTCTGAGTAAAGAGTGGTTTGTATTATAAGATTAAGATAAGGCTTGAGATAAGGTACAACCATTTCTAGTTAAAGGATGGTTTGTAATCTAAGACTGAGTTAAGCTACAACTATTTCTATTTTAAGGATGGTTTGCTTTCTAAGATTAAGATAAGGGTTTAAGATTAAGGTAAGATAAGGCTGGACTGAGAATAAGAGGAATTATAAGGTAAGGAGTCAAATAACTGACTCAATAATTAAGGGAACGCATTTAAGTCGTTCATTGTGTGTGAACTTTAATTGTTCATATTTGGTTTGATTGTTTATTGCACCTTCTCTACTATGTTGGCATCTAATCAACCTCCATGCTATCGACAATTAGTCATCGTAGCCACGTTAGCTTGGGGGCCATGAGAGGATCGTACCAGCATTCGTGCTGACCCCCTTTGGGGGCTGTTTTTATTTGTAGGTGAAAGACAGGAGGCAATCATCAAGAGAGTAAGATGGGGTAAGTGTGTTACGGGTAAGTGTGACCTACGAGTTGTGCATGTACACTCGTATGGAATTTGAGATAGTAAGTTGTATAGGATGTGAGGGGCTTGTAAGAGTGATATGTATTTGGTTAAGGCTTGTAAGTACTAATGTTCGGTATATTCTGTCATTCAAACCGTGGCAAGTCCTGGAGTCCTGGAGTGTATTGGAGTCCGCTGTGTCATTTGTATATATATTGTAAGTTGAGGAGACCACGATTGGATTGAGATGGGGTGTTACAAAAAGTGGTATCAGAGCCTAGTTACGCTCTGAAGTTAAGAATTACCGAACTTAGGAGGATACTGAGATTGAGTTTGAGTTGTGGTTAAGGGTTGAGGGGTAGAGTGAGAGGTGCGCTAGCTAGGACTTTCCGGTGTCTACCGGATATCCATAGTACCTAGGCCCGCCCTCCACATCCCTAACCTTGAATACGTGGAACAAACGCTAGAGAGAAGAAAGCCTTCTCTTACTCGGGGAAACCTGATCTAGTAGTTAGTCAACAGTAAGCAATATGAGAAACATCTGTTGTACAGCAGTTTATGAAAACTTGGACGTTTTATTTGGAGCACAACGTGGAAATAAGCGCTACCAATGGTATTCTACCTATAAGGGGACGGTAATTACCGGCGACATGGGTCAACATGCTACGCAGTCGAATAACCCACCATACCAATAATAAGGGAAGCACTACGAGTGCAATGGATAAGATAAGATAAGCGACATGAGTACCGGACAGTGGTCCGAAGGAGCATAGCAGTGGAATAATACAAAGTATGAGAGTTAAGGCTACCGAAAGGTTCAGTTAGAAATGGGAACTTTAAACCCCGCACCTGAGAAAGGTTATTAAACCTTGCCTGCATAGCGCAGGCGACAATGAGAACCTGTACAAGATGCATACCGAGTTAGGACTACGACGTAGTGCCTAAAGGAGAATCATTACTTAGTACCCACGACAAATGCGTGGAGACGGGCGCAGGGATTAAGATATAAGGAAAATAACAAGGGGTTCCCTCAGGAAGAGGAACGCCCTGATAAGGGACGGTACCGTCAAAACGACAAGGAAACTGCCAGATAGTCAGTCATCCAAAATAAGAGAACATCGAAGGAGTCCCGAGGACTACCAAGGATAGGAACTAGGTGGAAGTACCACTACCGACGTACATGGCACCAGTAGCCCATCTTGCATGGCGCACTTGCCATAGCAAGTGCTAACCACAGTTAGCTACCTTGAAAGCCATCATTGCAAAATAGTTAACGATCTCCAACAGGAACGGGATAAGACTCCCAAAATCACCTTTAAGCTTACCATAAACAACCATTCTTCAACGAAGATGTTGGTAAATCAATGAACCTAACAGTAACTTGTTAAGGATTAAGACAACAACCCCGAAAGAGGAAACTCAGAGGACTACCCCCACAGAGCGGGATAGTCGAGTCGAACAAACTAATGAATGACATATAGTAATGTTTGCCTACCTCATTAACACCCAAGTATGATTAAGCATTCACGGGTGGCGTAGTCAAAAATGTTGAACAAGCGTTGAGATGGAAGATAAGATGACAGGATCATATCCAACTTGGACACCGTAAGGCAAATGCCTAATACAAACCAATCCATAATCTTTTAAAAGGCGCAAGTCTATGAGACAACAGTGTTGCCAGGAACACTAAGTGACATCAGATCACCTGAGTAAACTTCCGTAGCAGGAGGTGGTAATGTACCATGAAGAACGGTACAATATTTAATATGTAAATTAATGATGGATAGTGTTCAGAGAACCAGAAATCCATGAGGATAGCCTACAGGTCAGTAAGAATACAAGGAGTGAACCGAGCATCGGCTCTCACCCAATAGCATTAACCACTAAGAGCCTACGAGCCAAGGATGTTAACCACATCAGAGCCCGAGGCGCAGTAAGTCATAAGAGAGCTTGTTTAAGCCATGAATGGACCAGAATTCGTAAATACGAATGGTTACCAAACCTATAATTCAGATTGTGGAAAATATTGCCAAGAAAGGACACCAATGAGAATATTAAGATAATGCTAAGGACAGGGGCGGAGAACGAACCATTCCTTTTGGGGGGGGATACCCCTACTTGTTGTGAGGCCATGAGTGGAAAAACCCCTCAAAAGGGCTTTCACTTATGAGATGGGATATTTTAGTTAGAGGATGGAAACTGTGAACCTTGAGATTACCTTGAAATATACCAGGTACACCTAAGTAATAAGAGAGGCTGTTGAGACAGACCTCATATCCAACACCCGGGATTTATGAATCAGGAATTGTCAGAGATAAGCGTTATAACGCGCAGTATGGCACGCCTAGTGACCAATGCTCAGAAGAGCTTATGATACAACAGATGACTTCATCAGTAACCGGTTAAATTACATGGTAAACAACATCATCAATGATGGAGATAAACAAAAATATAACACGGTACGACAAACCCAAGCACCGAAATGGGGAGAAGACCCCAGTGTGTTTACACACAGAAAGGGGTTAAGTATAAGATAAGATGTTAGAATAAACGAGTAAGTAGTTGCACCATCAATGGGAACATGGTAAAGACCAACTACCACAGTAGTAGTGGTCATGAGTACAATATTTATATAAGGGGATTAAGTCATGGTGCGCAGTGAAGCGACCATTAAGTATAAAACTGTCAAATATTGACACTGAGGCAATTAGATTAATGAGCTAAGACCGATATAAGTAAGGGAATAAGATGGAAGACTAACTGTGCATTTATGCCAGTAGTCTAGAATGTGTGAGGTAAGATTTCACAGGAACCATGCTTTCCATTCCTTGAGGAACTGGAAGTGCGTTCCTAATGGATCAGAATACGAGAAGCAAAATAAGAGGTTCTATGGAAAGAGACCTCAGTGGTTAAGAGACCGAATCAGTACGGGATACAAAAGGGAGCTAGAGCATACCTTACCCAAGAACATAGTAAATGGATTTTCCTTGATTAAGTTCAAGAAGAACACTAAGTGTTATTATCGGATGATGAAAGAGGAGATCGACAACTGAATACTTCAAAGTAGCAATAGCTAAATGTGTGACGAACACTACGAGTTTACTTCAACGAGACGTGGGACGACTGCACCCTATAGGGGCTTGCAAGCCTGACACGCTCATTTATGAGTTATTCGGGTAAGTAGTAATGTACCAGTAAGGTACCCCATGCATGTGAACGAGTGGTGTAAAGAACACGGGAAGTAGTCAACTCCGTACCAAGGTCAACGAACGCAAGATCAGACAAGAGCAGCTACTACTTCAAACAGTCAAAGAGAAGGGATTCAGTTGAACCAACGACACAAAGGAATCAGACAACAAATGATTAACAATTATGAAGTGCGAAGAGCACGGATTATTAAGTACAGACATTGGACGTGTCTTAAGAAGTTAAGGATAACACTGTAAAGCGCAATAAGCACTAAACAGTAGTTCAGACTGAGAGGATCATCCTCTGACCGAAGGTCAGTTGGAAAGAACGATTCAGAGACTTAAGAGAACATTAAGAATATGAGTGTTAGATATTCAGGAACGAGTTACAACTCATTAAGACGTGTATATATTGAGATAACACGTGTCCACTGAGAGGTCAATATTCCTAAACTGTAAGGAGACAGAAGGATATACAATACTATAAGAGGATAAGAAAAACAGTTAAGCCTAAGATTATCAGAGTTGCGCAGCGGAAGCTGGCACCAAACTAAGTTAAGGAAATGGTATAAGTACCGTTAAGAATCATCGATGCAGAGACTAAGCCATTAACATAATTATGACCCTCTGATCGAACTATAAGTGAGATAAATCACATGGAAGCTAAAAAAGCTTGGTAAGAATTAGACATCTCGAATCTATCTTCAAAGATGATATCATATTGATTACGTGGGCGTAATCCATTTTAAGGGTTAGAGCGAAAACCGCTTACCGTATGTTTAGGCACTGAATACATAAACTACGGCGTGCATAGCACAAAATAAGTTGAGAATATGTTTTACATAAACATTTTGAGATAAGTTATGGTTATTGCGCACAGAAGATGCGAATACCATGCATATTAAGTATGTGTCTTGTTAACTCCGGTGTATGAAATACCCCTAAATATTAAACGTAAAAATCATAAAAACGTTTTATAATATGGACATAAAATAACGTACGAACAATTAAATCTAGTACATATATATATATATATATATATATATATATATGTACGAACACGAAAGAACATATGTGTAACGTTACGTTCTGAAATTAAGACGTCATGAATAAGTAACGATGTCGTCACGTAACTTCGTAACAAAATAATAATAATAATAATAATAACATGAAATAATACATAGTCACATAAATATAAGTAAACATATATAACTTATTCAAGTAAAAAAAAAGAAAGGAAAAAGGGAGCAAAGACGCTCCCGTTGAGGCTCGAACCCGAGACCTCCCGTACATGTTCGGAGTGCTTAACCGGTGAGCTGCGCTCAATTTCAGCAGCTTATACACACCGACTAAAACTAATAGCGATCGACTATCTATACAGAAAGAAGAAAAGAAACAGAAACAAGAGAATCACACCATCTCGGTAGCGCAGTTCCTCTTCTCCCTCTGAGTAATCAGACCAAACAGAAAGAAATAGTAGTTACGAGATCCAAACTCCCAGGCGATGGACGTGTTATTTATTCAATCGCCCATAACCTCCCCTGTGAAATGTGTCGATGCAGACCTTGTCCCTCCCTGGAATTCACGCATATTCTCAATCCATGCCACCTAAACAATCCTCTGTACCACCGTCTAGTGTCGGCACAACAACAAAGAAAACTAACACTAACATATGCATTGATCTACCCGATAACCTGGAACAGAAGAGTATTGCCTTGGTCTCTGTTAAACACTCAGCGATTCCAACAGGAGCATCAAATTCTGTGTCCTTCTCAAACACCCAGTGCACCATGCCTCTTTGCTCCATCGGTAAGCTGCAACACAACCGGGAGTTAGCTAGTTCAAAAAAAAAAAAATACCAAACCTTCAACATCTAACTCCTGTCTGTCCCTGTGTGAAATTCCAAAATACCTCGTAGTTCAGTAAAGGAAAGCAGACCACTGTTCACATTCCCAGGCATCAGAGTGTGTTTCACAAACTCTCACGCCACTGTCATGTGGACTGAAGTTCACCAACTCCATCAAACAGCCATATACAGAACACCCTTCATACCCTCTTGTACACCAGTTCTGCAGGAGCAGAAACTCGTGTGATTTCCTTGTTTCCTTTCACACGCAAGGTAAGTGTGCTAACCGCATGTCTGTCTTTCTCTTTCCACTTCTGTTTCTCTTGTTTTTTGTTCCTTGCCCTGATCAAACCGCCACTCCCTCTCAACTCTCTACTGTTCTTCACAAGGCTTGCATGCTAACTGCTGATAAGGCCGTGGGTAATCATACAACTAACCCCCCTTCAAGAACAGCCCAGGTGAGACCATGAGTTCCAAGAAAAAAAATATCTAGCTGTTTCTACTTTTCCTACTCTTCTCTTTTTCGGGTCTGGGATTCACTGATGTTTAGCTAATCTCCTTTCCTACCTTTGCTTGCCTTCACCTGGAAATATGTAGCCGTGAAGAGTGCATCAACATTTCCACCAACAACAGCTCCACTTCTGTTTCAACAAGACAGACACACATCAGCTGGTAAGTTTCCCACCAGTCTTACAACCTGCTACCCTCCTCTTTTCTTTTTGAGACTGATCTGTGAAAGAAAAAAAGCTGTCTCAGCTGTTGAGTGCCTAAGGAACTGAAGTCCCACATTTTGGCAATAGAATAGCCAAGGAGAACCTACCAAGTTACCAACTGGTGAGTTATGCCTAAACTGATTTCTAGATCAGAAAACAAAAGAAAAAAAAAGAAAAGACCAAACTACCAAATCTGATAAACATATCAAATCTGTAGCATGAAGTCTCAGTGCACTAGATATCCTGATGTTGTTTCAAATTGCTAATACATTTGTAACCTCATGCATGCACCTGACTGTGGTTGATACGTGAGGATATGGAAGAAAGAAAAAGAAAACAGAAACAGATGACAGTTTAACAACAGACAGAAACCAGTATATCTGTGTTATAGTCTTTTCTGAGATTCTATTTCTGTAACTTCAATGATGTTGTTGGGGTCTGTTGGAATTTAAAGACCGTCGCACACTAAACCACTCGAATTAGTAACGAGAGGAAGTGGAAACCTAATTCAATAAGAAAACCGATAATAAAAGAACAGTTATCAGTTTCATAACCTCAGTTCAGTTTCAGTTCTGAAACTTTTGCCTCAGTAAAAGTTTCGGTGAGTCTAACAGGTTACTTTGGGATTGTCTTAGAGCTAGGACTGTAATTGATCACATAACTAGGTACTGAAACAGTTGAAGAAAATTAAGAAGTATATTAAATAACACACAGCAAAACAGAAATGAGTTATATCACGTGGTGTTATCAGTTTTTTTTTCCTATTTAGTGTTTGTTACAAAAAAGGAGTCTCTGTATAGTGGTTTTCAGTAGCTTTACCTGGGTTGTCTTGGGTTTTTTTTAGTGATTAAAACCGTGTCCAACCTATGGGTAAATAACTAAGCGAGTTGGTGAAACTAGGAAATGGATTGGATAACAGAAAACCCACCAACAGAAGAGAAGTCACAGCAGAGTTCACTTTCTGTTTCAGTGGTTGAATTCAGTTTCAGGTTTCTGTCATTTCGGGTCTGCTTTGGGGATTAAAACTGTATCAAGATACTTAACTAAGTAGCTAGGTTATCGAGTGAGAGGGAAAACAAAAGAAAGAATACCCTGATCTGTAACAGAAGGAAAACAATAACAGCAAAGAATGCATCAGTCATATTTCAGTCTCTGAAATTTTTACCTCTGTAGCAGCTCCTGTAAGTTGAACAAGTTTATTGAGTTGATTCTAAGTTAGAATATAGCTAGAATTTTTACTTAAACAAGTGAGTACCTTGGGATGAATTGAGAGATAGATTTATGGGCTGACAGAAAGAGAACAAGAGAGTTATCAGTTTTCAGTTTCCCATTACAGACTTGTGTTTCTGTTTCATTTTTCAGTTTCGTGAGGTTCTTTACAGAGGAGCAGGTAAATGATTATTGTTGTGAAGTTTTGGGTTTAAAATATAGATGAGACACATAACTGAGTAAGAAGTGCATAGGGGAAAGATTAGTGACAGTCGGGTGAGAGACAAAATGGAATAAAAGGGCTGATAACATAATGTGGTGCTACAGTTTAAGGGTTGGTTTCTGAAAGTTTTCCTCTGTATGATTATGTGACAGTGAGCTGTTTGGGGTTGGTTACGAATTTAAACTGGGGTATAATGTCATATATAGGTAAGCACCTTGGGAGAGATTGAAAGACAGAATTATGATTACACAGAAAAGAATCAGGGAGAAGGCATCTGATTTCATGGTTTCAAGTTTCAGTTTCTGATTTCCTTTTCGTACCTGTTCTGTATAACAGATCACTGAGGTGTTAGTAGTGCTATGAGTCTTAGGTATGAACTAGGAACAATGTTAAAGGTAAATTAAGTTGACAGAATCATGTGAGAATTTAGGTACCAAGCAACTGATGAAAAACAGAAGGGAAAAAGGAAATACACAGTTGTTGGTTTTCAGAGTTTTAGCCTTCTTGTTTCTGTATGATGGGTTTCCAGAGGTATTGATGGAGTTGTTTTGGGCTGGGATTTAGTTTGAGACTACCTAATATACTTAGTTAACTTGGCAAGCAACTTGGGAAACGTTGGAAAACAGATTAGAGAATGAACCGATGGTTAAAAAGGAGGAGATACTTAAGCTATGTTTCAGGTTTCCCATAACAGTGCTACCTCTGTAGAACTATCACCCAGTAGGTATAAGGGGTTTTAATGGCTTATGTATGAAATTATAATCTAGCTAACACCCACAACTAGTGGGGTAAACACTACAGAAAAGAAACAAACATAAACTAAACCAACTAGCAACAGAACCAAGAGGGAATGTGTAGCTTGTGCTTCAGTTCAGTAATGTTAGAGCTTCTGTATAACGGTGTTACTAGGGTGTTATAAGTGTGTTCCTAGTCTGGAAATGAACTCAAATAATAGCTAATGAACATAACTAGGATACCAAAACATGTGGGGAAAGTTGTACCTCAATTGCTACATTAAAGACGAAGTTAGTTTAAGGTATTACAAAGGGCTCGCGTTTCAGATTTTTGAAACTTTTGTATTTCTGTATAAATGAGCTCTAAGGGTATCCTAGGATCTATAATACCATTATACAAGTGTTAAATACTACTCACCTATTTACCTAAGGAAGGAATACACATTAGATAATCATATATATGTTACACAAACTTGTTACATAATTATCTCTTTAAAACGCCCTAAGACATTAACTAAGGAAAAAAGGGCTTGATTAACATGTATAAAGATATGAACTATCCTAGGAGTAAGTTAAGCCCAGGATTAGTGCATGTGAACTTCCAAGAGTCAATCTAAACTAAGCATGTAACAACATGCCTAAGGAGTAACATACGATATAAAGTGTCGTCACATAAAATAATGAACTGACACATTGTCTTAATTAACTTTAGGATCGTAGCGTGCTTCGTCAGGGACTCCGAGTGGGAGACAACCCGAACTAGCGAAAAAGGTATGGACATGTGTGGTTCGTATGTTGCCGTGTTACACGGCTTGTGTGCTGTGTGCCTTGTGTTTGACAATGACTCTAAGACTAAAGCATGAAATTGGATTGCTTGCCTATCTTGCCTATGTGATTGTTATATTGTTGTGGCATATTACTTGCGCGCACACAGTAGTTTAGTCCCTTTCGCGTTATGGAACTTTGAGATGAGACTCAACGAACTATGTAAACAAAGAAACTACATAGAGGGAAAACTATACGAGAACTACTACGAATTATGAAAACAAAGAAAACGCTATAAGGGGAACGCCTCTCTAAACCATTGAGGACTACCATGACACCCACTATGGTGTCTATGCTTTAATGATAATGAAGAGCAAGTCTCCTTTGGTGAGACATGACGAACCACGTAGACAAACAAAAGAACTATACAAAGAGACAATCCTCTCTAACTATAGAGGACCGCTAATGATACCCACTATGGTGTCGAGATTATAATGAGAACGAAACGAGAAGTACCAACTGTGAAACATGAGGATAACCCGGGAAGACGACATCTCGGGCCGCGCGGTATGAATGATCGGGAGTTGGTATCTGCATCAGATCCTTCGCCCTTCTGTGTGAAGCACATCCCGGAGTCCAGAGGTGACTTCCGCTTCCTTGACCCTGGGTGTCGGGAATGGGGGAGTGACAAGTTGGTGAAGCATATCCCAGAGTCCAGAGGTGACTACCGCTTCCTTGACCTTGGGTGTCGGGAATGGGGGAGTGACAAATTGGTGAAGCTTATCCTGGAGTCTAGAGGTGACTACCGCTTCCTTGACCCTGGGTGTCGGGAATGGGGGACTAGCTATGGAGGAGACGTCCTCCAACGTGCGGTGATAAAAGAATTCACAAATAATCCTTAAAGAAACAAGGAACGAATAACACCTACATAATAAAAGCTCGGGATCTAATCTATATCCCCTGACTCGGTGCCAGAGAATAGAGGAAAACATGTGTAACGAAACCAAGCAAATAAAACACTCACAAATGTGATCATTTAAGAAACAAGGAATGAATAGCACCTACATTATAAAGTCTCGGGATCTAACCTACATCCCCCGGACTCGGTGCCAGAGAAGAAAGGAAAACATATGTAATGAGAACAAGATAACAATACGCAATCTCTTGAATGATCCCATAGCGAGGATCGACGGTATAATGTACCTACGCACACATCCCATAATTACCTGTCTGATGTTGCTACACTAGCAGCTTATTGTGCTGGACTGCGTGTTTGACATTGTTATGCTACTGGCAAGTTGTGCTTGGTTGCTTATTGATATTGCTGTGCTACTTGCAAGATGTGCTTGGTTGCTTGCTGATATTGCTATGCTACCGTTGAGTGTGTATGATCTCATGATGTACTGATGTGTGCTTTACTGCTTTAATATAGCATGTAAAATGACTTAATAATATTCGACCAAGTAGTCGTGTGGCCCGGTAACATGCGGGCTTCACACGTTCATACTCGGCATAGTTTTGCTGAGTCCTTTATTTTTTACAGGTGACCATCTGCAACGTGACGGAGCGTAGGTGGTATGACTACCATGGGGGTAGTCCACATGGCAAGACCTTTAAGTAGTACGCTTTCTTATGTATGGGTTTGGTGTTTAAGTTATCAACTATACTGTAGTCGCTCGGTACTTGGGTTGTACTTTATGTTGTATTTGGACTTCGTTAAGGTTGGACTTCCAGTCATTCAGACCGTAACTTGGTGTTAGTAATGAGGACTGTCAACCACGTGGGTGGTTGGCGTCTGTAGCACCCGAATAGAGTAGGAACCGCTGCGTAGACATCTCATGTTACCATTAGGCGCGTCGTTTGATTGTTGGACATTATTCGGGGGTGTTACAGAAAGTGGTCAGAGCGTAGTTGCGCTATGATGACTGGAACAGAGAAGTACCGAGAATAGGAAAATATAAATTTGGGAAACGGGGTTAAGGGTTAGTAATGGGAGGCATGACCTTACCAGTTAAAACCGCCAGCAAGGGCGATAATAACTTGCAGTAAGTTCTTGTGAATTTTCTAAGCTAACAACGACATTTTCAGATGTCTGGACGCCGAGGACGAGGCCGTGGCCACATGGAGTAGGATAGCATGGCTGCAGGGCAGACCATAGCGGAGATAGTAGCAGCAGCCCTAGGTCACATGGGTTTCCAGCCAGGAGCCCAGCAGGCACCACCGCCACCACAGTCTCACCCACCCAGGGAGACAAACTGGGTGAAGAGCTTAGCAGACCTTCGACCAGCTGAGTTCCGAGGAGAACCAGACCCCACCTACCTAGAGAACTACATCAGCAGCCTAGAGACCGCCTTCGACACTTTGAATGTTCCAGCAGAGGCTAAGGTCAGACTCGCAGCCTATTACCTACGAGAGTCAGCGAGCGATTGGTGGAAACTTGTGAAGGATGCTTACCTAGCCGACCCCACATTTGGGTGGGATGCTTACACTGCGTTGCTGAGGGCCAAGTACTACCCCGCCCACCTCCGGACCAAGAAGCGAGTTGAGCTAGACACCCTGAGGCAGACCGAGGGGATGACCGTAGACCAATACTACTCGGCGTTCACTGCTCTACTTCGTGTACTTCCAGGCTTGGGATATTCAAATGAGATCTTAGTGGAGCGTTTCTATGGTGGACTGAATCACCGTATCAGATATGGCATGGGGCCCAGTCGTTACGCCACGATCCAGGTTGAACTTGAACAATGAATTTGAATTAACTATTATATGGTGACGAGTTTCACTAAACCCTAGCATGCACAGGACTGCTATCATGCAGCATCCCAGGTCGAGATCACTGTTCAGATGCGGGATGAGGAATTTGCTAAGAAGATGAAGGAGAAAGATGAAGATTCGGAGGACCGTAAACAGAAGAGTGCGGACGAGAATGAGCGTTACCCGAACAGGAAACGTGGGAGATACCATGGGAACAAGCCTAAGGGGTCTGAAGCCGGCCCGAGCGAAAGTCCCGGGCGCCGATTTAAATGTAGACGATGCTCGAAGAACCACCCCGGAGTTGACTGCCAGGGCAAACCGGTAGAGTGCTTTTACTGCAAGAAGACAGGGCACAGGGCCTTTGAGTGCTTCGCGAACCCCGAGAGCAAGAGTTACAGGCCCGGTTATAGGGCGGGAGGCTAGTCCTAGAAGCCACATGAGAAATAGAGGATAAAAGGAAAACTATGTACCTGTATCTTCTCATCGATGTTTCGACTTAGTGTAGGGTACGGGGGCGTACCCCTCTTTTAAGGGGGGTAAGCGCGTTTTGTTTGGGATGTGTGTTGATTTAGTATGATGTATTCCTACAACCACTCGTGGTTGGTTAGTAGGTTTGTGTGATTGGATTGCGTGTGAAAATGTGATGTACACTAGGTATGAATGAATGTGTGTGCCATGGGTTGCACTCTAGCATGTTGTATGCTCTGTATGAATGAATCTTGTGTGTCTTGACTGGCACCTTAGCATGTTATATACAGTGCTAACATTTTGGTTTACCATGAGTACTCATGTGAAGCCACTGATGTGGAATGGTGCTTAGAAGCACTGAGTATTTTAAGTATGAACTTAATCCGTTATGTATCGTGAATGAAAGCGGGACTGGATCCCTATGATTACCAGGAGTAGAAAATTTAAGTTAAGGAAGTAAGACTTCGGGATGAAGTCTCCTTTAAGGGGGGTAAGCTGAAATACCCCTAAATATTAAACGTATAAAATCATAAAACGTTTTATAATATGGACATAAAATAACGTACGAACAATTAAATCTAGTACATATATATATATATATGTACGAACACGAAAGAACATATGTGTAACGTTACGTTATGAAATTAAGACGTCGTGAATAAGTAACGATGTCGTCACGTAACTTCGTAACAAAATAATAATAATAACAACATGAAATAATACATAGTCACATAAATATAAGTAAACATATATAACTTATTCAAGTAAAAAAAAGAAAGGAAAAAGGGAGCAAAGACGCTCCCGTTGAGGCTCGAACCCGAGACCTCCCGTACATGTTCGGAGTGCTTAACCGGGTGAGCTGCGCTCAATTTCAGCAGCTTATACACACCGACTAAAACTAATAGCGATCGACTATCTATACAGAAAGAAGAAAAGAAACAGAAACAAGAGAATCACACCATCTCGGTAGCGCAGTTCCTCTTCTCCCCTCGATGAGTAATCAGACCAAACAGAAAGAAATAGTAGTTACGAGATCCAAACTCCCAGGCGATGGACGTGTTATTTATTCAATCGCCCATAACCTCCCCTGTGAAATGTGTCGATGCAGACCTTGTCCCTCCCTAGAATTCACGCATATTCTCAATCCATGCCACCTAAACAATCCTCTGTACCACCGTCTAGTGTCGGCACAACAGCAAAGAAAACTAACACTAACATATGCATTGATCTACCCGATAACCTGGAACAGAAGAGTATTGCCTTGGTCTCTGTTAAAACACTCAGCGATTCCAACAGGAGCATCAAATTCTGTGTCCTTCTCAAACACCCAGTGCACCATGCCTCTTTGCTCCATCGGTAAGATGCAACACAACCGGGAGTTAGCTAGTTCAAAAAAAAAACAGACCAAACCTTCAACATCCACCCCTGTCTGTCCCTGTGTGAAATTCAAAAATACCTCGTAGTTCAGTAAAGGATAAAGCAGACCACTGTTTCACATTCCCAGGCATCAGAGTGTGTTTTCACAAACTCTCACGCCACTGTCATGTGGACTGAAGTTCACCAACTCCATCAAACAGTCATATACAGAACACCATTCATTCCCTCTTGTACACCAGTTCTGCAGAAGCAGAAACTCGTGTGATTTCCTTGTTTCCTTTCACACGCATGGTAAGTGCGCTAACCGCATGGTCTGTCTTTCTTTCTTTCCACTTCTGTTTCTCTTGTTTTTTGTTCCTTACCCCTGATCAAACCGCCACTCCCTCTAACTCTCTGCTGTTCTTTACAAGGCTTGCATGCTAACTGCTGATAAGGCCGTGGGGTAATCATACAACTAACTCCCCTTCAAGAACAGCCCAGGTGAGACCATGAGTTCCAAGAAAAAAATAATCTAGCTGTTTCTACTTTTTCCTCCTCTTCTGTTTCGGGTCTGGGATTCACTGATGTTTAGCTAATCTCCTTCCCTACCTTTGCTTGCCTTCACCTGGAAATATGTAGCCGTGAAGAGTGCATCAACATTTCCACCAACAACAGCTCCACTTCTGTTTCAACAAGACAGACACACATCAGCTGGTAAGTTTCCCACCAGTCTTACAACCTGCTACCCTCCTCTTTTCTTTCGAGACTGATCTGTGAAAGAAAAAAAAACTGTCTCAGCTGTTGAGTGCCTAAGGAACTGAAGTCCCACATTTTGGCAAGAGAATAGCCAAGGAGAACCTGCCAAGTTACCAACTGGTGAGTTATGCCTAAACTGATTTCTAGATCAGAAAACAGAAAGAAAAAAAAAGAAAAGACCAAACCTACCAAATCTGATAAACATATCAAATCTGTAGCATGAAGTCTCAGTGCACTAGATATCCTGGGGTTGTTTCAAATTGCTAATACATTTGTAACCTCATGCATGCACCTGACTGTGGTTGATACGTGAGGATATGGAAGAAAGAAAAGAAACAGAAACAGATGACAGTTTAACAGAACAAAAACTAGTATATCTGTGTTATAGTCTTTTCTGAGATTCTATTTCTGCAACTTCAATGATGTTGTTGGGGTCTGTTGGAATTTAAAGACCATCACACACTAAACCACTCGAATTAGTAACGAGAGGAAGTGGAAACCTAATTCAATAAGAAACCGATAATAAAAGAACAGTTATCAGTTTCATAACCTCAGTTCAGTTTCAGTTCTGAAACTTTTGCCTCAGTAAAAGTTTCGGTGAGTCTAACCGGTTACTTTGGGATTGTCTTAGAGCTAGGACTGTAATTGATCACATAACTAGGTAACTGAAACAGTTGAAGAAAATTAAGAAGTATATTAAATAACAGCAGCAAAACAGAAATGTGTTATATCAGGTGGTGTTATCTGTTTTTTTCCTATTTAGTGTTTGTTACAACAAAGGAGTCTCGGTATAGTGGTTTTCAGTAGCTTTACCTGGGTTGTCTTGGGTTGTTTTAGTGATTAAAACCGTGTCCAACCTATGGGTAAATAACTAAGCGAGTTGGGTGAAACTAGGAAATGGATTGGATAACAGAAAACCCACCAACAGAAGAGAAGTCACAGCAGAGTTTACTTTCTGTTTCAGTGGTTGAATTCAGTTTCAGGTTTCTGTCATTTGGGGTCTGCTTTGGGGATTAAAACTGTATCAAGACACTTAACTAAGTAGCTAGGTTTGAGTGAGAGAGGGAATCAGTAAGAAAACAGAAACCCTGATCTGTAACAGAAGGAAAACATAACAGCAAAGAATGCATCATTCATATTTCAGTCTCTGAAATTTTTACCTCTGTAGCAGCTCCTGTAAGTTGAACAAGTTTTTGAGCTGATTCTAAGTTAGAATATAGCTAGAATTTTTACTTAAACAAGTGAGTACCTTGGGATGAATTGAGAGATAGATTTATGGGCTGACAGAAAGAGAAACAAGAGAGTTATCAGTTTTCAGTTTCCCATTACAGACTTGTGTTTCTGTTTCATTTTTCAGTTTCGTGAGGTTCTGTACAGAGGAGCAGGTAAATGTTTATTGTTGAAGTTTTGGGTTTAAAATATAGATGAGACACATAACTTAGTAAGAAGTGCATAGGGGAAAGATTTAGTGATAGTCGGGTGAGAGACAGAATGGAATAAAAGGGCTGATAACATAATGTGGTGCTACAGTTTAAGGGTTGGTTTCTGAAAGTTTTCCTCTGTATGATTATGTGACATTGAGCTGTTTGGGGTTGGTTACGAATTTAAACTGGGGTATAATGCTCAAATATATAGGTAAGCACCTTGGGAGAGATTGAAAGACAGAATTATGATTACACAAAAAGAATCAGGGAGAAGGCATCTGATTTCATGGTTTCAAGTTTCAGTTTCTGATTTCCTTTTCGTACCTGTTCTGTATAACAGATCACTGAGGTGTTAGTAGTGCTATGATGTCTTAGGTATGAACTAGGAACAATGTTAAAGAGGTAAATTAAGTTGACAGAATCATGTGAGAATTTAGGTACCAAGCAACTGATGAAAAACAGAAGGGAAAAGGAAATACACAGTTGTTGGTTTTCAGAGTTTTAGCCTTCTTGTTTCTGTATGATGGGTTTCCAGAGGTATTGATGGAGTTGTTTTGGGCTGGGATTTAGTTTGAGACTACCTAATATACTTAGTTAACTTGGCAAGCAACTTGGGAAACGTTGGAAAACAGATTAGAGAATGAACCGATGGTTAAAAAGGAGGAGATACTTAAGCTATGTTTCAGGTTTCCCATAACAGTGCTACCTCTATAGAACTATCACCCAGTAGGTATAAGGGGTTTTAATGGCTTATGTATGAATTATAATCTAGCTAACACCCACAACTAGTGGGGTAAACACTACAGGAAAGAAACAAACATAAACTAAACCAACTAGCAACAAGAACCAAGAGGGAATGTGTAGCTTGTGCTTCAGTTCAGTAATGTTAGAGCTTCTGTATAACGGTATTACTAGGGTGTTATAAGTGTGTTCCTAGTCTGGAAATGAACTCAAATAATAGCTAATGAACATAACTAGGATACCAAAACATGTGGGGAAAGTTGTACCTCAATTGCTACATTAAAGACGAAGTTAGTTAAGGTATTACAAAGGGCTCGCGTTTCAGATTTTTGAAACTTTTGTATTTCTGTATAAATGAGCTCTAAGGGTATCCTAGGATCTATAATACCATTATACAAGTGTTAAAAATACTACTCACCTATTTACCTAAGGAAGGAATACACATTAGATAAGTCATATATATGTTACATAAACTTGTTACATAATTATCTCTTTAAAACGCCCTAAGACATTAACTAAGGAAAAAAGGGCTTGATTAACATGTAATAAAGATATGAACTATCCTAGGAGTAAGTTAAGCCCAGGATTAGTGCATGTGAACTTCCAAGAGTCAATCTAAACTAAGCATGTAACAACATGCCTAAGGAGTAACATACGATATAAAGTGTCGTCACATAAAATAATGAACTGACACATTGTCTTAATTAACTTTAGGATCGTAGCGTGCTTCGTCAGGGACTCCGAGTGGGAGACACCCGAACTAGCGAAAAAGGTATGGACATGTGTGGTTCGTATGTTGCCGTGTTACACGGCTTGTGTGCTGTGTGCCTTGTGTTTGACAATGACTCTAAGACTAAAGCATGAAATTGGATTGCTTGCCTATCTTTTCCTATGTGATTGTTATATTGTTGTGGCATATTACTTGCGCGCACACAGTAGTTTAGTCCCTTTCGCGTTATGGAACTTTGAGATGAGACTCAACGAACTATGTAAACAAAGAAACTACATAGAGGGAAAACTATACGAGAACTACTACGAATTATGAAAACAAAGAAAACGCTACAAGGGGAACGCCTCTCTAAACCATTAAGGACTACCATGAGACCCACTATGGTGTCTATGCTTTAATGATAATGAAGAGCAAGTCTCCTTTGGTGAGACATGACGAACCACGTAGACAAACAAAAGAACTATACAAAGAGACAAACCCTCTCTAACTATAGAGGACCGCTAATGATACCCATTATGGTGTCGAGATTATAATGAGAACGAAACGAGAAGTACCAACTGTGAAACATGAGGATAACCCGGGAAGACGACATCTCGGGCGCGCGGTATGAATGATCGGGAGTTGGTATCTGCATCAGATCCTTCGCCCTTCTGTGTGAAGCACATCCCGGAGTCCAGAGGTGACTTCCGCTTCCTTGACCCTGGGTGTCGGGAATGGGGGAGTGACAAGTTGGTGAAGCATATCCCGGAGTCCAGAGGTGACTACCGCTTCCTTGACCTTGGTGTCGGGAATGGGGGAGTGACAAATTGGTGAAGCTTATCCTGGAGTCTAGAGGTAGTGACTACCGCTTCCTTGACCCTGGGTGTCGGGAATGGGGGACTAGCTATGGAGAGACGTCCTCCAACGTGCGGTGATAAAAGAATTCACAAATAATCCTTAAAGAACAAGGAACGAATAACACCTACATAATAAAAGCTCGGGATCTAATCTATATCCCGACTCGGTGCCAGAGAAATAGAGGAAAACATGTGTAAAAAACGAAACCAACAAATAAGAACACTCACAAATGTGATCATTTAAGAAACAAGGAATGAATAGCACCTACATTATAAAGTCTGGGATCTAACCTACATCCCCCGGACTCGGTGCCAGAGAAGAAAGGAAAACATATGTAATGAGAACAAGATCAATACGCAATCTCTTGAGTGATCCCATAGCGAGGATCGACGGTATAATGTACCTACGCACACATCCCATAATTACCTGTCTGATGTTGCTACACTAGCAGCTTATTGTGCTGGACTGCGTGTTTGACATTGTTATGCTACTGGCAAGTTGTGCTTGGTTGCTTATTGATATTGCTGTGCTACTTGCAAGATGTGCTTGGTTGCTTGCTGATATTGCTATGCTACCGTTGAGTGTGTATGATCTCATGATGTACTGATGTGTGCTTTACTGCTTTATATAGCATGTAAAATGACTTAATAATATTCGACCAAGTAGTCGTGTGGCCCGGTAACATGCGGGCTTCACACGTTCATACTCGGCATAGTTTTGCTGAGTCCTTTATTTTTACAGGTGACCATCTGCAACGTGACGGAGCGTAGGTGGTATGACTACCATGGGGGTAGTCCACATGGCAAGACCTTTAAGTAGTACGCTTTCTTATGTATGGGTGGTGTTGTGTTTAAGTTATCAACTATACTGTAGTCGCTCGGTACTTGGGTTGTACTTTATGTTGTATTTGGACTTCGTTAAGGTTGGACTTCCAGTCATTCAGACCGTAACTTGGTTTTAGTAATGAGGACTGTCAACCAATTGGGTGGTTGGCGTCTGTAGCACCCGAATAGAGTAGGAACCGCTGCGTAGACATCTCATGTTACCATTAGGCGCGTCGTTTGATGTTGGACATTATTCGGGGTGTTACAGAAAGTGGTATCAGAGCGTAGTTGCGCTATGATGACTGGAACAGAGGAGTACCGAGAATAGGAAAATATAAATTTGGGAAACGGGGTTAAGGGTTAGTAATGGGAGGCACGACCTTACCAGTTAAAACCGCCAGCAAGGGCGATAATAACTTGCAGTAAGTTCTTGTGAATTTTCTAAGCTAACAACGACATTTTCAGATGTCTGGACGCCGAGGACGAGGCCGTGGCCACATGGAGCAGGATAGCATGGCTGCAGGGCAGACCATAGCGGAGATAGTAGCAGCAGCCCTAGGTCACATGGGTTTCCAGCCAGGAGCCCAGCAGGCACCACCGCCACCGCCACCACAGTCTCACCCACCCAGGGAACAAACTGGGTGAAGAGCTTAGCAGACCTTCGACCAGCTGAGTTCCGAGGAGAACCAGACCCCACCACCTAGAGAACTACATCAGCAGCCTAGAGACCGCCTTCGACTTTTGAATGTTCCAGCAGAGGCTAAGGTCAGACTCGCAGCCTATTACCTACGAGAGTCAGTGAGCGATTGGTGGAAACTTGTGAAGGATGCTTACCTAGCCGACCCCACGTTTGGGTGGGATGCTTACACTGCGTTGCTGAGGGCCAAGTACTACCCCGCCCACCTCCGGACCAAGAAGCGAGTTGAGCTAGACACCCTGAGGCAGACCGAGGGGATGACCGTAGACCAATACTACTCTCGGCGTTCACTGCTCTACTTCATGTACTTCCAGGCTTGGGATATTCAAATGAGATCTTAGTGGAGCGTTTCTATGGTGGACTGAATCACCGTATCAGATATGGCATGGGGCCCAGTCGTTACGCCACGATCCAGGTTGAACTTGAACAATGAATTTGAATTAACTATTATATGGTGACGAGTTTCACTAAACCCTAGCATGCACAGGACTGCTATCATGCAGCATCCCAGGTCGAGATCACTGTTCAGATGCGGGATGAGGAATTTGCTAAGAAGATGAAGGAGAAAGATGAAGATTCGGAAGACCGTAAACAGAAGAGTGCGGACGAGAATGAGCGTTACCCGAACAGGAAACGTGGGAGATACCATGGGAACAAGCCTAAGGGTCTGAAGCCGGCCCGAGCGAAAGTCCCGGGCGCCGATTTAAATGTAGACGATGCTCGAAGAACCACCCGGAGTTGACTGCCAGGGCAAACCGGTAGAGTGCTTTACTGCAAGAAGACAGGGCACAGGGCCTTTGAGTGCTTCGCGAACCCCGAGAGCAAGAGTTACAGGCCCGGTTATAGGGGGGGAGGCTAGTCCTAGAAGCCACATGAGAAATAGAGGATAAAAGGAAAACTATGTACCTGTATCTTCTCATCGATGTTTCGACTTAGTGTAGGGTACGGGGGCGTACCCTCTTTTAAGGGGGGTAAGCGCGTTTTGTTTTGGGATATGTGTTGATTTAGTATGATGTATTCCTACAACCACTCGTGGTTGGTTAGTAGGTTTGTGTGATTGGATTGCGTGTGAAATGTGATGTACACTAGGTATGAATGAATGTGTGTGCCATGGGTTGCACTCTAGCATGTTGTATGCCCTGTATGAATGAATCTTGTGTGTCTTGACTAGCACCTTAGCATGTTATATACAGTGCTAACATTTTGGTTTACCATGAGTACTCGTGTGAAGCCACTGATGTGGCATGGTGCTTAGAAGCACTGAGTATTTTAAGTATGAACTTAATCCGTTATGTATCGTGAATGAAAGCGGGACTGGATCCCTAAGATTACCAGGAGTAGAAAATTTAAGTTAAGGAAGTAAGACTTCGGGACGAAGTCTCCTTTAAGGGGCGGTAAGCTGAAAATACCCCTAAATATTAACGTATAAAATCATAAAACGTTTTATAATATGGACATAAAATAACGTACGAACAATTAAATCTAGTACATATATATATATGTACGAACACGAAAGAACATATGTGTAACGTTACGTTATGAAATTAAGACGTCGTGAATAAGTAACGATGTCGTCACGTAACTTCGTAACAAAATAATAATAATAACAACATGAAATAATACATTGTCACATAAATATAAGTAAACATATATAACTTATTCAAGTAAAAAAAAAGAAAGGAAAAAGGGAGCAAAGACGCTCCCGTTAAGGCTCGAACCCGAGACCTCCCGTACATGTTCGGAGTGCTTAACCGGGTGAGCTGCGCTCAATTTCAGCAGCTTATACACACCGACTAAAACTAATAGCGATCGACTATCTATACAGAAAGAAGAAAAGAAACAGAAACAAGAGAATCACACCATCTCGGTAGCGCAGTTCCTCTTCTCCCCTCGATGAGTAATCAGACCAAACAGAAAGAAATAGTAGTTACGAGATCCAAACTCCCAGGCGATGGACGTGTTATTTATTCAATCGCCCATAACCTCCCCTGTGAAATGTGTCGATGCAGACCTTGTCCCTCCCTGGAATTCACGCATATTCTCAATCCATGCCACCTAAACAATCCTCTGTACCACCGTCTAGTGTCGGCACAACAGCAAAGAAACTAACACTAACATATGCATTGATCTACCCGATAACCTGGAACAGAAGAGTATTGCCTTGGTCTCTGTTAAACACTCAGCGATTCCAACAGGAGCATCAAATTCTGTGTCCTTCTCAAACACCCAGTGCACCATGCCTCTTTGCTCCATCGGTAAGATGCAACACAACCGGGAGTTAGCTAGTTCAAAAAAAAAAACAGACCAAACCTTCAACATCCACTCCTGTCTGTCCCTGTGTGAAATTCAAAAATACCTCGTAGTTCAGTAAAGGATAAAGTAGACCACTGTTTCACATTCCCAGGCATCAGAGTGTTGTTCACACAAACTCTCACGCCACTGTCATGTGGACTGAAGTTCACCAACTCCATCAAACAGTCATATACAGAACACCATTCATTCCCTCTTGTACACCAGTTCTGCAGAGCAGAAACTCGTGTGATTTCCTTGTTTCCTTTCACACGCAAGGTAAGTGTGCTAACCGCATGGTCTGTCTTTCTTTCTTTCCAGTTCTGTTTCTCTTGTTTTTTGTTCCTTGCCCCTGATCAAACCGCCACTCCCTCTACTCTCTGCTGTTCTTTACAAGGCTTGCATGCTAACTGCTGATAAGGCCGTGGGGTAATCATACAACTAACTCCCCTTCAAGAACAGCCCAGGTGAGACCATGAGTTCCAAAAAAAAAAATAATCTAGCTGCTTTCTACTTTTCCTCCTCTTCTGTTTCGGGTCTGGGATTCACTGATGTTTAGCTAATCTCCTTCCCTACCTTTGCTTGCCTTCACCTGGAAATATGTAGCCGTGAAGAGTGCATCAACATTTCCACCAACAACAGCTCCACTTCTGTTTCAACAAGACAGACACACATCAGCTGGTAAGTTTCCCACCAGTCTTACAACCTGCTACCCTCCTCTTTTCTTTTCGAGACTGATCTGTGAAAGAAAAAAAAACTGTCTCAGCTGTTGAGTGCCTAAGGAACTGAAGTCCCACATTTTGGCAAGAGAATAGCCAAGGAGAACCTGCCAAGTTACCAACTGGTGAGTTATGCCTAAACTGATTTCTAGATCAGAAAACAGAAAGAAAAAAAGAAAAGACCAAACCTACCAAATCTGATAAACATATCAAATCTGTAGCATGAAGTCTCAGTGCACTAGATATCCTGGGGTTGTTTCAAATTGCTAATACATTTGAAACCTCATGCATGCACCTGACTGTGGTTGATACGTGAGGATATGGAAGAAAGAAAAAGAAAACAGAAACAGATGACAGTTTAACAGAACAGAAACCAGTATATCTGTGTTATAGTCTTTTCTGAGATTCTATTTCTGCAACTTCAATGATGTTGTTGGGGTCTGTTGGAATTTAAAGACCATCACACACTAAACCACTCGAATTAGTAACGAGAGGAAGTGGAAACCTAATTCAATAAGAAACCGATAATAAAAGAACAGTTATCAGTTTCATAACCTCAGTTCAGTTTCAGTTCTGAAACTTTTGCCTCAGTAAAAGTTTCGGTGAGTCTAACCGGTTACTTTGGGATTGTCTTAGAGCTAGGACTGTAATTGATACATAACTAGGTAACTGAAACAGTTGAAGAAAATTAAGAAGTATATTAAATAACAGCCAAAACAGAAATGAGTTTATCAGGTGGTGTTATCTGTTTTTTTTCCTATTTAGTGTTTGTTACAACAAAGGAGTCTCTGTATAGTGGTTTTCAGTAGCTTGACCTGGGTTGTCTTGGGTTGTTTTAGTGATTAAAACCGTGTCCAACCTATGGGTAAATAACTAAGCGAGTTGGGTGAAACTAGGAAATGGATTGGATAACAGAAAACCCACCAACAGAAGAGAAGTCACAGCAGAGTTTACTTTCTGTTTCAGTGGTTGAATTCAGTTTCAGGTTTCTGTCATTTGGGGTCTACTTTGGGGATAAAACTGTATCAAGACACTTAACTAAGTAGCTAGGTTATCGAGTGAGAGGGAAAACAAAAGAAAGAAAACCCTGATCTGTAACAGAAGGAAAACAATAACAGCAAAGAATGCATCAGTCATATTTCAGTCTCTGAAATTTTTACCTCTGTAGCAGCTCCTGTAAGTTGAACAAGTTTATTGAGTTGATTCTAAGTTAGAATATAGCTAGAATTTTTACTTAAACAAGTGAGTACCTTGGGATGAATTGAGAGATAGATTTATGGGCTGACAGAAAGAGAACAAGAGAGTTATCAGTTTTCAGTTTCCCATTACAGACTTGTGTTTCTGTTTCATTTTTCAGTTTCGTGAGGTTCTGTACAGAGGAGCAGGTAAATGTTTATTGTTGAAGTTTTGGGTTTAAAATATAGATGAGACACATAACTGAGTAAGAAGTGCATAGGGGAAAGATTTAGTGACAGTCGGGTGAGAGACAGAATGGAATAAAAGGGCTGATAACATAATGTGGTGCTACAGTTTAAGGGTTGGTTTCTGAAAGTTTTCCTCTGTATGATTATGTGACATTGAGCTGTTTGGGGTTGGTTAAGAATTTAAACTGGGTATAATGCTCAACTATATAGGTAAGCACCTTGGGAGAGATTGAAAGACAGAATTATGATTACACAGAAAAGAATCAGGGAGAAGGCATCTGATTTCATGGTTTCAAGTTTCAGTTTCTGATTTCCTTTTCGTACCTGTTCTGTATAACAGATCACTGAGGTGTTAGTAGTGCTATGATGTCTTAGGTATGAACTAGGAACAATGTTAAAGAGGTAAATTAAGTTGACAGAATCATGTGAGAATTTAGGTACCAAGCAACTGATGAAAAACAGAAGGGAAAAAGGAAATACACAGTTGTTGGTTTTCAGAGTTTTAGCCTTCTTGTTTCTGTATGATGGGTTTCCAGAGGTATTGATGGAGTTGTTTTGGGCTGGGATTTAGTTTGAGACTACCTAATATACTTAGTTAACTTGGCAAGCAACTTGGGAAACGTTGGAAAACAGATTAGAGAATGAACCGATGGTTAAAAAGGAGGAGATACTTAAGCTATGTTTCAGGTTTCCCATAACAGTGCTACCTCTATAGAACTATCACCCAGTAGGTATAAGGGGTTTTAATGGCTTATGTATGAAATTATAATCTAGCTAACACCCACAACTAGTGGGGTAAACACTACAGGAAAGAAACAAACATAAACTAAACCAACTAGCAACAAGAACCAAGAGGGAATGTGTAGCTTGTGCTTCAGTTCAGTAATGTTAGAGCTTCTGTATAACGGTGTTACTAGGGTGTTATAAGTGTGTTCCTAGTCTGGAAATGAACTCAAATAATAGCTAATGAACATAACTAGGATACCAAAACATGTGGGGAAAGTTGTACCTCAATTGCTACATTAAAGACGAAGTTAGTTAAGGTATTACAAAGGGCTCGTCGTTTCAGATTTTTGAAACTTTTGTATTTCTGTATAAATGAGCTCTAAGGGTATCCTAGGATCTATAATACCATTATACAAGTGTTAAAAATACTACTCACCTATTTACCTAAGGAAGGAATACACATTAGATAAGTCATATATATGTTACACAAACTTGTTACATAATTATCTCTTTAAAACGCCCTAAGACATTAACTAAGGAAAAAAGGGCTTGATTAACATGTAATAAAGATATGAACTATCCTAGGAGTAAGTTAAGCCCAGGATTAGTGCATGTGAACTTCCAAGAGTCAATCTAAACTAAGCATGTAACAACATGCCTAAGGAGTAACATACGATATAAAGTGTCGTCACATAAAATAATGAACTGACACATTGTCTTAATTAACTTTAGGATCGTAGCGTGCATCGTCAGGGACTCCGAGTGGGAGACAACCCGAACTAGCGAAAAAGGTATGGACATGTGTGGTTCGTATGTTGCCATGTTACACGGCTTGTGTGCTGTGTGCCTTGTGTTTGACAATGACTCTAAGACTAAAGCATGAAATTGGATTGCTTGCCTATCTTGCCTATGTGATTGTTATATTTGTGGCATATTACTTGCGCGCACACAGTAGTTTAGTCCCTTTCGCGTTATGGAACTTTGAGATGAGACTCAACGAACTATGTAAACAAAGAAACTACATAGAGGGAAAACTATAGAGAACTACTACGAATTATGAAAACAAAGAAAACGCTATAAGGGGAACGCCTCTCTAAACCATTGAGGACTACCATGAGACCCACTATGGTGTCTATGCTTTAATGATAATGAAGAGCAAGTCTCCTTTGGTGAGACATGACGAAC